>VMDO01033433.1:0-17974 GCA_007922755.1 Pedetes capensis
TTTCTCCTCATTTTTAGTCATGCCACATCAGCAAATGGAGGTCCTGGGGCTTTACTCCATTTCTGTCATCAGGTAGACTCTACTTTGAGGAGGCAACTCTTCCCCATTATTCTTTTGAGTGCCTTCCAACTTGGGGGGCTCATTTTCTGGCACTATATCTGACAGTGTTTCTTTGCTATTCATAGGGTTTTCAATGGGTAGTTGTTTTGGAAGTGGTTCGGGAGGTCCTTCTCCCTAGTCTGTTTTAGTCTGTAAGCACAGCTGAAAACCTGTCCACCATGGGTAAACTTGCTCATATCTGAGGTACCTGTGGCATAGCTCTCAGCCTCATCACAAAACACAAGCCCCCACAGTGTGGCAAACTGACAGATGTGTGAGGGTTTATGAAGCTAGGTGCACTATATTTGGTGAATACATTTTAAGTACCATTGTGGGTTCCTGATTGTTCCTTTTACTAATATGTATGGTTCTTTCTTTCATCTGATTAGTTTGTGATTGAAGTCTAAGTTGTCAGAAATTAGTGTTATTAGTCCTGCTATTAGTTTGGTTCTTACATGCTTGGTGTATGGTTTCCTGGCCTTTAATTTTCAATCTTTTACATTCCTTATGTATGAGATTAGTCTCTTGCATGCCTCGTATTGAGGGTTTGTTTTTTAATGCAATTGGCCAGTCAATGCCTCTTGCACGGTGAGTTAAACTATTTACCTTGAGAGTAATTATCAATTTGAGCTCATTATTGTGCATCAATTTGGTATGTGTTTCTATTTTTGATTCTTATTTAGCCTATTGTTTTCTTAATGTCCCCTCATGTTTATTATTCATTTCTTTGACCTTGTATTTGGGATTGTCTTATCTCTTCCATATGCAGTGTTTCATTGAAGGTCCTCTGCAATGCTGGCCTGGTGGCTGCAAATCATTTGAACAAGTCATTATCATGGAATGTCTTGAGATCACTATCTATTTGAAAAGATATCTTCACTGTATAAAGTAATCTTAGTTGACAGTTATTCTTTTTTAGGAGTTGAATGATGTCTGACCAAACATTCCTTCCCTACAAGGTTATTGTTGAGAAATAAGCCGTTATTCTGTTGGGTTTTCCTTTCTAAGTTAGTTGGTCTTTCTCTCCTGTAGCTTTTAGAATAGTTTCTTTGCTCTGTAGATTTAGCATTCCAATTATAATGTGTTGTGCCAATCTCTTTTGATCTACTGTATTTTGAGTTCTGAATGTTTCAGTTATATGTTGTTGTGGTTGTTAGGTGCCTTTGAGTCAGTATCCAACTCATAGCGACCCTCATAGGGTTTTCAATGGCTGACTGTTTTGGGACTGCCTTGGGATTGGATTGCCAGGTCCTTCTCCCATTTTTGCAGTGCTGGGAATTGAACTCGGGGCCTCAGAGACTGCAATGCAATGCTCTACCAACTGAGCTAAATCCCAGCCCCTTCAGTTATATAGGTATCTATATATTTCCTTAGGTTTGGGAAGTTTTCTTCAAAATCTCTTTGAATAGATTTCCTAATCCTCTCATGTTGTTTCCAGCTCTTTCTTTAACCCTCTGAATGCATAGCTTGCTCCTCGTCATTTTATCATAGACCTCTTGAAAATTTTGATCACACATCTTCATCTTTCTTTCTTTCTTGGCATCTGAGTAAATAAGATCCTTAACTCTTTCTTCAATATCAGATATTCTGTTTTGCTTCATATAATCTGAATTCTATAGATTCTATTGTTATATTCAGTTGACTCTGCTTTTTAATTCTAGCATTTCCATTTTATTCTTCTACAGAATCTCAATTTCTGAATTTTTCTTCAAAGTTGAGTACTTTTCTGTCCAGAGTTTCAGTTGCTCCCATTGTGATGTCATTGAGGTCTTTCAACATATTTATCAGTAGGCTTCTCAATTCTATATCTGGTATCTATAAAACTTTGGTTTCTTTGAGATTTCCACTGAAGGGTTCAGTCTATTGGGGCTTCAAGTCCAATCTGACCTTCTATGTTTCACATGTTTTTCTCTTATGGCTTGCCCACTGTTTAATTTGAGTATAAGATCTAACCAATGTAAATGTGTTAGATTTCTAGAATAAATTTTGACAAATAAATGAATAGATACTCATTAATAATCAAAACCTCAGAACTACTCAGTGTGCTCAGAGATTGAGAGAATGAGGAAAAGGAAAAAATGAAAATGAAATATATATATATATATATATATATATATATATATATATATATATATTACTGATAAATATAAAAATTAAAAAATAAATAAAAAACACAGAGCAGTGGACATTTCAAAAGTAAACCCACTGAATCATTAAAGTCCCTCAGAGAACAGAGACATATATGTGTGTGTTTATATATATATATATATATATATATATATATATATATATGAAAATATGATAATAACATGAAAATAAAACATGATAATAATATTGATAAACATGAAAATAACAATCAATCAGTCACACAGATCAGTACACATTGCAAAAGCAGGAACACAGAGCCATTCAAATATCTCAGAAAAAAATGGAAAAAAAGTCTGGCAACCCAACAACCCAAGCTACTTAACTTGGCCTGGTTGATTCAGACTATATGAGTGTCACTCAGTTCCTTAACGCATCCAACTTATACCCAGATGTTGTCGAACAGCTGTTCTACTCCTTCTGTTCCCTCTGATTTCTGAACTCTCTCGCTCCCTGCCACCAGTTCCCAAAGTATAGCACCCCTAGTGACCACTATTTCCTCAGCCTGCATGGATGTATGTATTTCCACACTGGGGTGAGCTCCAGGGGAACTGCAGTCTTGCTCTGAGCGTTCCCTGAGAGGCATAAAGTTCCCTGATGGGCCACTAACTCTATTAGCTGCCACTGTCTGGCACATGAATTGTCACACCAAAGTAAATACTGAGACCCTGTGTGTGTCAGGCTCCATATCTCAACCCCTCAATGTAGAAAGAGATTTTCCACACCTACACCATCTCTGGTAGCCAGCAGATCTGAAGCTCTGGTTTCTGCACAGAACTCATGCCACAGACTGGCATCCTTCTCTGTCAGGAGGATGATAGGACGTCTGCACCCCTCTCTCCCATAGCTATAAGGGTCGAATTTCTGTGCCAAACTCACAAAGCAGTCTGTGCAACCAGTGCTTTAGTGGTGAGAAGATGGCATGTTGAGTTGCAGTTGCCACTGTCAATGGCACATCTTGGCTTCTGGGCTTATTGAACTCATGCCACAAAGTGTGCCACCAGCACTGTGCCAGCAGGATGATGGCATGTCACCCAAGCAATGTTCTCCAGTGGATCTGAGGCTTGGGTTCCTGCATGGAATTCATGCTACACCAAACTCATATCTTGGACTATGCAAGGGTGGTGGGACGATGGCAGGTTGGGTCACCGGCCCCTCTTGGCTTCCAGGCTCACTCACTGAGTTCATGCTGCAGAGTATGCTGCCAGCACTGTGCCAGCAAGATGAAAAATCTTTTAAAGTAATGTGTAGCTCCTAATTCAAGGCTTTTCTCCATTCGACCCAACCAGTTACATTGAGTCTGGCATTCATACTCTCGTATTCAAATGCTTGTGGTCATTGAAAGATTTTATTTGTGTTCACTGATTATGTTTATTTTAGTCATAATAAATATAGTTCCAAACTAATAAATATAAATGTAAATGTGCTCATACAAATAAAGTGCCATTTTTATCTGCCACATGCATAAAAAAATGATAGATTTATTTTTCTTCTTTTTTGGGGTTCTAGAATGAAACAGTACTGAGGCAGAATAGAAAGCCAAGAAAATTTTGGGGACATGGAAAGGAAAAGAGATTTCACACCAGGATCTGGTTTAAATCTCACCAGCTAAGAGTCAAGAACTTTGAGACAAACCCCATGATGACTGCTATGAGGAATGCCTGCAGAGAGACATTATTTTTGAGAGTCATTTTAAATAATGAAAATATTAAAATAGCAATAAGCCATGCTTGAGATCAAACTATATGTAAATTTCAAGCTTTACTTTCCCCTCTTTAATTCTGTGCTTCATTGAGACATGCCTACGCAACACCCTTGTGGCTCTTTTCTTAAACCTATACAATGTATAATCTCATTTTACTAAAGGGAAGTTCCTCCAATAGGAAAAACCTTAACAAGTGAACTTCTTTTGGCCTTATTGGCACCTCTCAAGCCAAAGCCAGGGGCTTTTCTAGAGTCACATTGTAGGTGGGTGCCAGCTGTGTGCCCAGGACTAACATCACATGTGATGTGCCCTACCTTAAATTAAACTGGAGGGAATATGTGCACCACTCTCTTTTGGGCTTCCTCCTCTTTTCTCTCTGGGTACGTCCTCATCTGTGTCTTGGATACCTATCTGCCTCTCTCTCTCTCTCTCTCTCTCTCTCTCTCTCTCTCTCTATGCATATATGTATTGTAAATTATATGCTTAATAAAACTCTGTAACTTTGTTTCACTCTGTATGACTCCACCTGAAATTCTTTCCTGTGTTGAAGCCAAGGCCCCACTTTAACCTGAATGGAGGTCCCAACTAGGGGGACTCCTCAGGCTAGGTAACTACATTGACTGATCCTTTGTGCTATACCACTGGTGATAGTACTGGTATTTATAAATACAGAATAACTTACTAAAAGCAGTAAATTAAGAACATTAGCACAGTAAAAAAAATATTTGCTAGAATAATAAAAGCTCTGAGGGAAGCTGATCAGACCTTACTGAGAGAGTAGGAAGTCAACAAGCAGTAGTGGCACAAAGAACATAGCTTGAGTATGTTAAAACAACAGTACCTGCTCAGGGTGCCAACAAAGCTTAGGACTGTATAGTAAAGGGTACAATCAGCCACTGAAAACCCTGTGAGGGTCACTATCAGTGGGACCCCAACTCATTGGCACCTAAGGACAACAGCTACTGGCTCAAGAAACTAGCACAATTATGTCTGTTAAGATAAAGTTGTCAATTTATAACACTGATGCTGGCCTGTTCCTGTTAAGCTCAGAAAGGTTGCTCAGGATATTTACAAGAGGAAATTACAAAAGGCAACATTATTGCTGTGATTTCCTGAGCAGTTGGAGTCTTATTGTAGAAATACTTTCCTATGCCTATATGTTGGAGTTTATTGCCTATCTTTTCTACTAGTAAATTTAAGTTTTCTGGTTTTATGTTGGAGTCTTTTATCCATTTTGAGCTCTCATGAATATTGAGAGGTGCAGGTCTGTTTTATTTTTTCTGCAAGCATATATCCAAATTTCCCAGCACTATTTATTGAAAAGGCTATCATTTCTCCAATTTACCTGCTTTGCTCCTTTGTCAAAAATCAAGAGGCTATAGATGCATTGGTGTATTTCTGGGTCCTCTATTCTGTTCCACTGGTCTTCCAGCCTATTTTTGTGCCAGTACTAAGCTGTTTTTGCTACTACAGCCCTGTAGTATAGTTTAAAGTCAGGGATTGTGATCACACTTCCACTAGTTTTGGAACTTAAAAGTGTTTTGGCTATACATGGTCTTTTGTGTTTCCATATGAATTTTTGGATCATTTTTTCTATTTCTATAAAGTCTGTCATTAGACTTTTAATGGGGACTGAATTAAATCTGTAGACTGCTTTTGGTAGGATAGCCATTTTTACAATATTGATTCTCCTGATCCATGAGCAGGGTAGGTCCTTCCATCTTCTAGTATCCTCTGTGATTTCTTTAATGTTTTGAAATTTTCCTTATAGAGATCTGTAGGATCATTGGTTAGATTGACTCCATGTATTTAATTTTCTGGTGGGAAAATTAGATCATGAAAGGAATTGTAGTAGTAATTTCCTTCTCTTCCTGCTCACAGTTGGTGTAAAGGAAGTCCACTGATTTTTGAGTGTTAATTTTGTATCCTGCCACTTTGCTAAATGAATTAATTAGGTCTAAAAGTTTTCTAGAGGAGATTTTGGGGTCATTTAGGTAAAATATCATGTCATCCAGCAATAAGGATAATGAGATTATTGAAATTAAAAAGCTTCTGTATAGGAAAGGAAATAATCAGCAGAGTAAAGGAAGTCCCCACTGAATGGGAGAAAATCTTCACATCCTATACATTGGACAGAGAACTAATTTCCAGAATTTAAAAAGAACTCAAGAAAGCAATTCCCAAAAAACAAATAACTCAATACACAAGTTTGCAAAGGAACTGAATAGACAGTTCTCAAATGAAGAATCTCATAAAGCCATGAAGCACATGAAAAAATGCTCAATATCCCTAGCCATTAGGGAAATGCAAATCAAAACAACTCTGAGATTCCACCTTACTCCAGTAAGAATGGCCAAGATCAATAAAATAAATAACAATAATGCTGGTGAGTAGAAGAGAAAATGGAACCCACTTACACTGCTGGTGGGGTTGTAAATTTGTTCAACCACTTTGGAAATCAATATGGTGGTACCTCAAATAGCAAAAAATAGATCTACCATATGACCCAGTTATATCGATATTGGGAATATACCCAAAGGGAAGTGAGTCATCATACTACAGAGACACCTGAATCTCCATATTCTATGCAGCACTTTTCACAATAGCAAGGATATGGAATCAACCAAATTGCCCATCAACAGAAGAATGGATAAAAACATTATGGTACACATACACAATGGAATACTACTCAGCAATTAAAAAAATGAAATAATGTAATTTGCAGCAAAATGGATGGAATTGGATAAAATTATCTTAAGTGAATGCACACAAGCCCAAAAAAGAGAAATACCATATGTTCTCACTCATACGTGAGAGCTGAATCAAACTTAAAAGGAGGAAAAATGCCATACATAAACTGAAACATAATAAAAAGCTCAATTAAACTTAGCACATAAGAGACAATTTAAGGAGTAGAAAGGAGGGGGAGATCTAACAAAGGGAAGCAATGATAGGAGAAGATGTGAGGGAAAGGAGGGCCAACGAGGAGGGAGGAAGGGGGGTGAGGTCAACTTCAATGTCAACAGTACGTTATTAGTACGAGAAATAATAATAGTAAAAATACCAATAATACTAAAGGATGGCAGTAATGTAAACAGACTAGATCCCTCATGTAATACTGCTGATGTAAGTGGACAGATCACTATGGGAAAATGTTTGGTTTTCAATCAAAATTGGAATGCATGTATATAGATAAATATTCCCACAAAAAGGTATACAACTGGAAAGGTAGGGGACAGAGATAGAAGAGGAGGCTCATGAGAGGGTAAAGGGGAAGCTATGTGAGCAATGTACAATGAAATGCATATATGGAAATGTCACAATGAAATATATGTCAGAATGAAACCCATTAAGTTCTATATTAAAAATTTCCAATAAAAAAAAGAAAAGGCAACATTCTTTGTCTTGCTAATAAAAGTCAGTCTCAATCAGGTGGACCTCCTCTCTTCAGATATAGCAGTAATCTTTGCTCAGTTAACCAAGTCTTTTTTTTTTTTTTTCAGTACTCGGGGTTGATGAACCCAGGGCCTTGTGCCTGCATGCTTTGCAAGTGCTGGACCACTGAACTGCGCCCCCAGCCCATTTTTTTTTAACTTTTTTGAGACAGGGTCTTGCTAAATTATGCAGACTGCCTCTGGTCTTGGACTTGCAATCCTCCTGCCTCTGCCTCCCAAGCCACTGGGATTACAGGCATGCACCACCATGCCCAGCTAATTAACCAAGTCTTAACATGACATTAGCATTGCAGTTTTGACCCTTTGGTGGGCTTTTCAAATGAATTCAGATGGCCAACAATTGCAGTAAGATAAAAGTCAGAATTTCAAAACTGACATTTATAAAAGTAAAACTCCACTCCAGGCCCAACCTGGGGAGCAACCTGGGTGGTAGTCTCCTAAAAAGAATTAAGAAAGTCCTTACCCACTGACAAGCTTATTCTTCTCCGAGCAGCCAGCTCTCCTTTTGAGGGCGTCATTCTTTAATTCCTTTCCTATAATAAACTTTATTCTTGCTACTATCTATTGGTATGCGTGTCACTTAAATTTGTTTCTGTGATACTACAAGCACCAAGGAACCTGTACATGCTAACATTATGATTGTTGTAACAGGAAATTAGGACCCAGGTCCAGAGAAAGTCAATGAGAAAGGACAGAGGAGAAGGTAGGACCTTTAACCTGAAGGGTGGAGTAACTATGACTATAGATTATAATAGGATTTGTCATAGGTTGAAATATCAACCTATGAGCAAGGTCAATGACTCAGGTATATAGGTAAAATAGGTATATAGGTATATAGGTAAAAATAAAATAAAACATTAATTGATTCATTCATACTAGTTATAGAAACCTCACTTACAAGAAGTACTGATGGCCTAGAAATTTTCTCATTATTCCAAATAATCAATAAAAATAAGTTGATATATCTCCAAGGTAACTTATGAAGAACTCTGCAGATGATTATCTAATTATCTTGAGATATATTTATTGAGCATGTTTAGTATTATCATATCCTAATTTGGAAACTACTCAGGAGTCTTTGCCCTTTTCACTCCAATTATTGAGCTGCAACTTTAAACAATAACTATTTTTTCTAAAAGCAGAAATATAATTTTACTGTGTCTTACTAGTTGCCTTATTTTAAAAAGTTACTTTATCACTATCCTCTCATTACAAGGTTCTCTTCTTTGACAATTTATATTTATAAATTTATAAATATTTCACCAATATTTCTAATATTGATAACAATTACTTAATTCTTAAATTATTCAGGCTTGAACTTATATTTTTACTTATCTAATAAATCATTCTACCAGCTAACAGGGCTTTAAATCAAATAAACTAGGCATGAATTAATACTTACTTTTGCCTTCAAGGAATTTATAAGGTCAGAGAAAAATGAAAAATGTCAAAAGGGCATTGGAGTTCCTTAAAGAAAGGCCTGTCTGGGACTATCTGCTGCTACCCCTACATAGAGAATTGTGCTGGTTATAGATGGAGATACATTCTAAGAAAGGTGTTGTCAGGTGATATTGTCATTTCGTGACCATTGTAGAGTACACTAACAGCTACAACACCCCTGGGCAAAAAACTATTAAGAGATCATCATCATATGTACAACCAGGGATTAATATGTCCTTGTGTGGCATGCAGCTCTATTTTATTGGGTTATTGCCTATATTACAAAAAGGTGTCACAGGCATCTAATTTTGGTTCAGATCTGGTTGGAGGAACTCTCTCTGAGATGATATCCATACTAAAAAGTAAAAAATGTAAGGGATGTGATCATGTGGAGAATTGAGAAAGGATGATACTGGACAAGATTGTAACATGTCATGTTTCATTACTGTCTATATGCATATTAGATACATTTATGTCAAGTTCTAGTCAGAACATAGATAAAGTATTGCCAAGTGTTCATTAATTCAACAAATAATCTCTGTTTATGCCATTTAAATCCATTGTAATGGACTTCATTGCTATTTACCTATATTTTATTGTTCTCGGAGGGAGACTATTTTTGTTCTGTGTAACTCAGGAGTAACCACGTGATTGTTCAAAAGGAAAGTGTGTATGTGTGTGTGATGTGTGTATACATGTATGCATATATGAGACATAAAAGATAAATATATAAGCAGAAGTGATGTGTATCAATAAAACTCACAAATCTTAGCCAGTGGAACACTTTTTTACAAGCTTTCCATTCACTCCATAAAGACAACTAACAATGGTTCAAATACAGATTGCTCCATGGCCTGGGTCCCAGCTTGAAACTAATGTGAAATTTTCAGCATGAACAATAAACATAAGTCTGCTTTTATAAGTCATTGGGAATTTTATTATTATTATTATTATTTATTTATTTTTAGTGCAGCATTTCTTAGCCTATCCTTACTGATACAATAAGCTATGTGAAAATTCCCAAAGTTTTGCTCATTTTAGTTACAAATTGTTCAGATTTGTCCTGTCCAAAATGATAGCCACTACACTACATAACTTTAAATTAATTCAGGCTAAATACAATTTAAAAATTAGTTTTTCATTCCACTAAGCATATTTTGAGCGCTTGGTATCCACATGCAGCTAGTAGATACCAAGAGACAGCCATAGTAATAGATCTACCATCACAGAAAATCATATTGAGAAACAAGAACTCAGATTAAGAGAGACTTAGAGCTTTTTACAGCGTCCATCACATTGCCAACCCATATGGATTCATTCATCTTCTTTCTCCAGGGGTAGTTAAAATTAATCAAGGGAAGAACTTCAGTTCTCTTAAGCATCTTAAATCTTGTTGGCTGCCTCTGAATTTTTATTCCTTTTTATCTAAATCCAATTGAAGTTGTCACTGGATCATTTTATATCTTGCTAATGGCCAGACCCTCTGGAATTCACTAATGCTATTACACACCAATCGATAACAATTAACTCTCAGCACCTCAACTTGATCTTCTCCTGGTTCCAGAATTAGCAGTGCAACACCCTCCATTTAATTGAGAAATGCAGTGATTTCTGAAGCTTTTCAAATTACACTGATGTATACTTTTAAAATGATATCCAGACATTCATCCATATATCCCAGCCACCAGAAGCAAGCTTATATTAAGAGTTGAGTAGACTCAGCAAGCCAGTCAGCGTCAGCATCTGATTTCGTGATTCCCTTTTTCCTTGACTCTGATGTATTCCAAAGTTCTGAGTCTCCTGATTGCAGAGAATAAGTGATGTATTCTGGTGTAAAGCATTAATCTTCTTGTTCCCCCAAATTACCATTAAGACATTATTTTCTTCTTATTCTTCTAGAAAATACTTTACTTTATTCTGAATGATTTTATCACTATTCACCAAATTTACTGTATACTTTAGTACCAGTACTACATTGGTTGAAACATCCTACATTGATTGAAAGAATAGTTTCACACACTGTCTTTCCTATATATTCTATTCATTTATTGAACAATCATTTACTAAGAGCCTAGTCTATATCAAGTACTAATCTAGACACTGAGAAAATGTCAATAAATTAGGAGAATAAATGAGTCTCCATGGGACCTCCATTTTACTCAAATTTAGGATATTTTAGCTAAATAGATATTAGGTCCTTAAATTCAGGTGCTATATACACAGGTGTATATTTTATTGCCTTTGTGTCTAAGTCCCCAGAACATTGCTTGCAGCTCTGTAACATATTAATGAAAAATTTGTAATGAATATATTTCAATTTATATTGCTATTCTACATACAGAAAATATCATTTGTGCTTTTCCTTTTATTAGGCCTCAAAAATGTTTCAAATTCATTGGCGTATCCAGACTTCTACTGAGCATTTTGGATTTGCAATCTAACTCCTCTCTTTAAATTTTCGCTTTTGTCCTCTGTCCCAAAGAAATAGGAGAAAGTCATCAACCAAGGGCAGGCACTCACCTTTGTGATCCTACTTTGCCACTATTTCAGTCTATATTATTCAACATTAAAGTATTCAGTTCTCCAAGGGAAAGGAACAGGGTATTTTATGTAAGAGGGAAAAACAGTGTCTTCTATCTAACTGGCTAACTCTGATAAATGGCATTTTCAGAACTCATTTACTGTTGGGTTTGTTTTATCACACACAAGTCACAGGTGGGTAAACACATCCTTTTGAGGATTCTAAAATGTGATTCAGATTCATACTATGTTTATATATTACTTGCAAACAACCTCATAACCAAAAATATACCAAAGAACACTTAATTAAATCATATATATTTAAACATTGAGAAAAAAGAGATATTTTATTTATGTGTTCAATGAGTGAGCTTTACAGATTGCACACCCTTAACCTTCCTTGGCCTCTAGCCTTAGCACCATGGTGTACAAGCCTGTCTGATCTTGGAAGCTAAGCAGAGTTAGGCCTGGTAAGTACCTGGATGGGAAACCACCTGGGAACACCAGATACTCTAGGCTTGGGAGAAGGACCCAGCAACCCACTCCCAAAAATCAACCTGCCGTTGAAAACCTAATGAATAGCAGAGAAACACTGACAATAGTATTTAGCCTGTTGAATGCAGGGCCATTATGAGTCGGACACCAACTCAACGGCACCTAACAAAAACAATCTTCCTTAATGCCTCTCTTTTTTGTAAATCATTATTCACAGCAGCTTTATTTGCTTTTTTTCCAAGACTGTCCCTGAAGAGGTAGAGGCACTGTATGCATGCCAAATTTTGGGCTACCATTAATCCCTTCATGGTCTAAAGCTTCCATTTTTCAACCTCTCGGGCCATCTCTCAAAATCCACTTTAGATTTCCTAGCCATGCACATAATATAATTACAAATATAAGATATAATTATGATTCTTATAATGTCTCAAGTGTCACTGGATCCTAAACATGACAATGCTGTTTCCAGATAAATTATGATTGAAAAGTTCTAGCCACATTCCAAAGTTAGGTGAGAATTCTTCCTTGCAGAAACTCAATATTTTTCCATTTATGAAAAATACAAGTAGAAAACTTAAAATCTAAGACATTAGTAACACATTTTATGGATATTTTCCAGTTAAATTCATGAAGACAAAAAAGATTCTATTGTATGCACCCATATTGCAGTCTACTTATATCATGTTACCATTTTAACATATAGGCATTTACTTTATACTTCTTTCCTTTATTGCTAAGACATATTTTTAACTTTTGATTATATATTATTTTTAGCTTATTCTGAACAAAAGCATTGCAGGTCGTTCTGTATCAGAATACCTCTTTTTCTTATGCTGTCTACAGACATACAGGGGATATCTTCAGGGCTCTTGTGATTGCAATACTGGGATTTTAACAGTATGTGTCTTTGAAAAACTCTCACAACAAAAAAGCATATAATTGGTTGAAATATGAAAAGGTCAGTCTGCAAATAAAGTTGAAAATTTTAAGTGCAGTGTTACTACTGTAGAGGAAGCCAATGCATTGTCAAAGCTTTTTTAGGGTGACCACACACCTGATGGTCAACCCACGGTTGATTTGTTCTTTTGAAGAAGAGATGACAACATATAGTAAGAATGCTGTGTGAAGCAAGGGATACGCCTTGATCTTTAATCTCTTTCAGTTTATTTGCAGTATAAATATCCTTCACTAAAATACCTAACACCACAGAGAACCTGTCTACTTATAAATTATAGCTCTCTTTTGGAAAATGGATAAAAAGCCCACAGACAGCTTGGACAGCAGAGGTCAGAGAGTTGTCCTTTAAATTGCATTTCATAATGGATTTTGAAGAAAAATATGGGTCCCAAAATATACAGAGCAAAGACAACATACAACCTATCACTTGGGATTTTTCTACCTCATTTTAAGCTTCCACAAACCAATGTCTAAGAGAAATATGAGCTATGGACGGAAGGAAATAAAAATCTGCTGGGATTATCTGAAAGAAGAGCTGACAAGGAAACAAGGAAGACTGAACTCCTTAATTAGATAGTTTAATCTTCTTTTCCACAGTAGCCATCACTAAATGCTACATATATTGAGAGTAGGTTATCTGAGGGTGCTCTGTTCTTTATCTTTGTTTCATTTCATCCTTTCATCTTGACAGGACAGTCAATATTGAAACCTCAGTGCTTTTATAAATGAGAAAACTGCGGTGCATAAAGTTGAAAAAAATTATTCTTAGTGACCCAGAGAATAAGTTTTGGAGTCAAGATTATCACTTTTGCTTTCTGGTTTTAGACCCCAAACATCATCTATTCCCTTTCAAAGAATATGACACTGGTTTTAACTGAAATTTTAAATAGAAATAGTTTGTCCTTCAAGACTTTTCCTTTTCTCTTCTCACACTTCTTTTCATACTCAGTTCACCTCACAGGTTCCACTACCTGAAAACTGTCAAAAAGTGAACAAAACTGAAGTCTAATGTACAGGTGTATTTATCCTGAGCTTACTATATTAATTGTGCACAAGAGATAAAAAGTCTCCAGAGTACCACTTTATGCCATTACAATGCAGTTTTAATTACTGTAATTTTATAAACTATAATCAAATGGGAAGTGTGCTGACTAGTTTTTTCTTTCAAAATTATGTTATCTATTTCTGTAAAAACTGCCATTGGCTTGTTCATAGAGATTGCTTTGAATATGTAGACCACTTTGAACAGTATGAACATCTTAACAATATTTAACAAATACAGTTAATCTAATCAGTGAATGTAAGATATATTTCCATTTGTTTTGTGTTATCTTTAACTTCTTTAGGGTATATACCCTGTACTAGGATTGCCAGATCATATGGTAGTTTTGTTTTTAATTTTTAGGGAATGTTCCATATTGTTTTACATAATGGCTGCAGTAATTTATTTTCTAACCAATAGTACATATGGATTCCCTTTTCTCTATATTATATCAGTACTTTTCATCTTTTGTCTTTTGGTAATATCCATCCTAACTAGGAGGAGGTGATATCTCACTGTGATTTTCATATGAATTTCACTGGTGATCTATGATGTTGTATATTTTTCATATACCTGTTGGTCATGTACCTGCAGCCATACCACCCTGGTGCCTTATTTTGTCTGAGCTCTGAAGTTAAACAGGGTTGGGCCTGGTTAGTCCTTGGATAGGAGACCGCCTGGGAAAACTGGGTGCTGTAGGCTTGGGAGAAGGACCTGGCATTCCATTCCTGCAACAATCAGCCATCAAAAACCCTATGAATAGCAGAGAAGCACTGACCATAATGCCAGGCATGGCAAAGGGTTGGGTAGTGTTTTGTTCTGTTGTGCATAGGGTCACTATGAGTCAGACACAATTCAACTAACAACAACAACAACAACAATTTGTCCCTTCCTTTCAAAATTATCTGATTAATATTTCTTTCATTTTTAATTCTGATTATTTATTTTATTTTGTTTAAGTTTTTGCTATTGAGTAGCTTAAATTATACACACACACACACACACACACACACACGTATGTATTCAAGAATGAATCCCTTGTCAGATGAGAAATATACAAAATTTTATGTTTTTATAAAACTCATCAAACTACTTAAGCAGAATAAAATTTCCTCTCTGAAAGCCTAAGCAAAATACACAAAAATCCTACAGAAAAATGCCACACAGATATTAAGTTTTATTTTGAAGTTATTTCCTATTGTGACAGGTTAGCTTTCCATTAGTGTGACATATAATACCTGATATGAACCACTTCAAAGGAGGAAAAGTGTATTTGGGGTCTCAATTGGCTCCTATGTTTCTGAGCCTGTGATGAGGCACAACATCATGACAAGAACATGTGACAGAGAAAATCTGCTTACCTCATGGTAGCACTGAAACAAAGAACTGAAGGGGAAGACATTGGATCTCAATAAACCTTTCAATGTCATACCCCTAATAACCTAACTTCCTTCTACTAGGCCCCACCTCCTCAAGTTTCCAGCACCTCTCAGTGTGCCACATGGTAGCAACCAGGCCTTTATCATGTGGACCACTGGGGTACATTTAAGGTCCAAATCATAACATGACTCTACTTCATTTTTACAGTTACAGGCTCTGCTTGAGTTCATGAAACCTATATTTCAAATAATATAAGCTCCTTTGAGTTTCTCCAAATCTACAAAACACATTGCTTTGGATCCTTTTTATCCTGATAAACTAGTATGTTCCAATCAATTGATTAACTACTTATCTTTATAAAACCAATGGAAATATTGCCTCATGTATAATCTATCCATACAAATATCTATACAACTATATAGTTTAAGGGCTGGGATTTGGCTCAGTGGGTAGAGCGCTGCGCTGCAGTCTCTGAGGACCCGAGTTCAATTCCCAGCACAGCAAAAACGGGAGAAGGACCTGGCAATCCACTCCCAAGGCAATCCCGAAATAGTCAGCCATTGAAAACCCTATGAGGGTCGCTATGAGTCGGATACCGACTCGACAGCACCTAACAACAACATATATTTTAAACACTCCCAGCTTCAAAGTAACCCCATTTATCTCTATATCTACTACATTATTGCTTCTGTAATCACAGGGCTTTCTGTATTCTTTACTGGATCAACACACAGCACCCATATATATCCATACAGTTTAAAGTGCTAAGCACAATGTTTTAGAATATGTACATTATGGATCTTACTACTTTTTTCTTTTTAATCCCTGAAGACATTATTGATCTTATTTATTGATCACCTCAGGGAAAGATTTTACTCTTTTGAAAAAATTCAATTCATTTCACCTAACATTTCTAGAGAATCCCATATGCTCCTTAGGGTACATCATCATGACAGTAGATTCATTATAATAAGTAGCTTCCCCAATACACTCAATTATAATCTAATTAGCAAAACCATACATTACTAAACCCCTTCAAGGGAGCTGGGACTTTACAGGGTAATATTAATGAATCATGCTCATGTCTGAGGCTTAATCATTAGGCATTCAAATAACTAAGAAATCCAATTGCCAGGTAGGTTTTTATTTAGGACCTTGTGATAGTGACAATGTCCTGGGTTCAAGCAAAGATAATCAGCTTCCTCTAATGAAAAGATAAAGATAGTTTGTTTTGTTGGAAACATCTTTTCAGGCCAAATTGCCTTATGAAATATATATTAGTTGAATTAAGGATTAAATGAACAAATGAATGAATAAGATAATTTTGGAAAAATGAGAACAGTTTAGAAATCAAGTCTAAGTTCCTTGTCATTTCCAGGACACAAGCACAATGAAATGAGTGCATTTGACTTAATCTCTTAATATCAGAATTAGTAAAATGGACACCATTATGAGAAATACATACTTCCTATTTTTAAAAAATTGAGGAAAAAAATTTTTAATTGTTGAAATAATAAACTATTTGCATTAAACATGTAAAATTAATCAGACTGATTATGTTACAGAATTTTTACCTATTCTCTTATATAGCGTGAATTTCATAATTGTTGTAAGTACTCTTTGAAAACAAAGGAAAGTTTATGTTAACCTCAAATGATACTGGTTCCCCAAATGTCACCTGTAAAGAACTAGTTTAAATTTTAGAATCTATACTCTGTTATTGTTGTTAGGTGCTGTCAAGTTGGGCCCGACGCATAGTGACCCTATGTACAACAGAGTAAAACACTCCCCAACACTGTGACATGCTAGGCACTATGTCAGTGCTTCTCTGCTGTTCATAGGATTTTCAATGATGATTGTTTCTGGAGTGGGCTGCCAGGTCCTTCTCCCATTTTGCAGTGCTGGGGATGGAACCCAGGGCCTCAGAGAATACAGAGCAGCACTCTACCAACTGAGATATACCTCAACCCCTAACAATTATTGGCTGAGACCCTATAATGTAGAAGACCATATCTTGTTCTTACCTAACCCTAAAGGTGATTTTATCAAGTTATTCTTCCCATAAGTTGATGACATAGAAACACAAGGCTATATTTTTGCTATGATAAAATACGTGTCCAAATGACTATAAACAAATGTGATGACACTGATAATGTTGTACTTTGGAAAAGAACTGATAAACACCTGGCTGTAATGATCTATTCAATAAACTGTTTGGCTGAAAAATGGCATTATTATAGGATTTTTCAGGAAATTCTCAGCTGCTCACAAGAGCTTTCTGAAGTTTCCATAATTAGACCTACCCTACTCTGGACAGAAAAGTTCCCTACATAGACTTCCAGGAGAACATAAAGAAGGAGGGGAAAAACCCAAAACTTATTTAACTTTATAGAGTGAGGTAAGAGAGAGGAAAGATGGCTATTTGACATTTGAGCAAATGATACTAACTAAAAGTACAGTTCATGACAAAAAAATCCCCAAATCATCATTTCTCTCACTAGTGTAAGATCAATGATACTTGGAACATAGATATTGTTGTTTGTTATTATGACTAAGAGAACAACAACTCCCTTATATCAAGTATAAATTTATGCATACAAAAATGTTTAATTATTATATTTTTCAGTAAAATAAAAAGATAAATATATTTTTCAGTAAAATAAATATATTTTTCAGTAAAATGAAAAGAACAGAATATTGTGCTGGAAGTGGAGTGTCATAATTGTCTCTGCTTTG
>VMDO01033434.1:0-17963 GCA_007922755.1 Pedetes capensis
ATATATATGTATATATATACATATGTATATATATGTATATATGTATATATATGTATATATGTATATATATGTATATATATGCATGCTAGGTTCCACCTCAAACTCATATTGAATCAGAGGCTCCAGCTAGGAATATGTACTAAAGCATGCTGTGTAAGAAATAACACCCAAATTTAGCTGTTTAAACCAAACTTTTATTATTTCACAATTTCTGATGGACAAGAATTAGCAACTTAGCAACTTAGTAGAGTGGTTCTGGCTCAAGGTCTCCTATGAAGCTGCAGTCAATATGTCAGCTGGGACTATGATCATCTACAGGTGAAGGTCAATCTGGAGGAACAATTTCCAGTATGGCTCCCACATGTGGTCCTTTACTGAAAGCCTCACATTCTTCCTGGCTGGTTGTAGAAGCCACAGGTCACTATGACATGGCCTTCTTGGTTGGTTGCCTGAGCATCATCATGAATTAATAGCTGGTTGCCCCCAGAGGTAGTGATCCCAGAGAGAAACCAAAGAGGGAACCAAAATTACTTGTTTTTATGTCACACGCTATCACTTCCATTATATTGGATTTTTAGCAGAGTATTGTCAAGTCTTTTCCTCACTTGAGGATAGGGAAATTAAGCTCCAACACTTGAAGGGGAGACTCTTAAGAACTTTTGGATGGATTTTAAAGCTACCGTAGTGATCCAGAATCTGTTGCATCAATGCAAACTCTTCTACTCCTAAATCAAACCCACAGTAGTGAAGACCACCCTCATTCTCTTCTCCCAATGCCAGAGTCCTTGTTGTAGAGAGGTGGTTGAGGAGTGCTTACCTTTCTCTGCCTTATCACCTCAAATCCTTAGGGAGGGATGGATTTCCTCTCACAGACTGCCCATTCTCTCTTTAATCAGATTCAATTTACAAGGTTTTCCCCTTTGTATTGAGAAAATTTCTATATTGGATAACCTCCCTACATCGGTTCAAATGTTCTATATGTAATCCAGATAAAAAAGAATGGTTTTTCCTCATCCTCAAGGATTTTTCTTCTGTAAGATTGTGGATGTAGTTTAAAAATCTTTCTGGGTGATTCTGATAAAAAACAAGGTTTACGAAATGTGAGACACACTGCATAAAAATGGCTCAGCATGAAATAGGATTAACAAGAATTTATGGAAAGCAAAACCTTGGATTTGAGGTGGGTAGAATTCAGAGGGAAATGAGTCACACTTTAAGTATTTTCTTTAAAGGATTCAAAACACATTATCATGACTTTGTCAACAAATTTGTTTCATATGCATGAAACATGGTGATATAAAGTTCTATCAACCCATTCACAGCTGAGAAGAACCTCTGTTCTTCTGCAACTTTTGCCAAGTGGAGTCATTCAAGGAAAAAAAAAAGTATGGCAGCCAATATTCCATTGTCCATATGAGGAGGACTGAGGTAAGAAGGGAACTTTGGTGGGCATAGAAGAAGCTTAAAGTTGTTAGGGGTGCTGGTGCATGCCTGTCATCCCAGTAACTTGGAAGGCAGAGGTAAGAGGATCATGAGTTCAAGGTAAGAGGCAGTCTGTGCAATTTAACAAGATCCTAACTCAAAATAAACAATTAAAAATGGACTGGGGGTTCAGCCCAATGGTAGAGCACTTGTACAGTGCAAGGCCCTATGTGTTCACCCTCCAATTACCAACCCGCAAAAAAGTGAAGCTTAGAGTAGTGAATAGATTTTCCTCCCCCTTGGTGTATATGTAAGGTAGGACAGTAGCAGTACCATTTATTTATTTTCCTCAAAGCTTGGGGTTTGGCAATCCGGATGTCTGTGCAGAGATATCTACACCTCAGTCTCTCCATGGTGGTTAGCTGAGCTTCAGTTCATGTGCCTCCACCTCTCCATTCCCAGAATATATGAAAAGAGCTTAGAGAGAGGGACGAGAGATGTAGTAACTAGAAATAGGGTTAGAAACCTTTTCTCTGTTAAGTGTGATGGGTGTGGGAGGAAATTCCCTGTTACCTGCCAGCCAGGACTGAAGTAGGGAAGATGAACCTGACAGCTGCTTATTGCTTGCCACCCCTTTCCCACAATACTTCTCAGCTAGTGGCACATCAGGTAGGGCACACAGACATCTGACACTAGAGAAGCAAAAGAAGGGATGATTTCTCTGCCCTTTGTGCTGACTTGCCTGCAGCCGCAGCCTTGTGGCATCTGATCCCGTCAGGACTCGGAAGCTAAGCAGGGTCATGCCTGGTTAGTACTTGGATGGGAGGCCAACTGTGAACACCAGGTGCTGTAGGTTTGGGAGTAGGACCCAGCAACCCCCTCCAAAAAAAAAAAAAAAAAAAAAAAAAAACAATCCACCATTGAAAACCCTATGAATAACAGAGAAGTACTGACAATAGTGTTTCTCCTGTTGTATGTAGAGTTACATGCTGACTTGATGGCACCTAACAACAATAAATGCCGACTCATGTCCCATGTCCCAGATCCATGCTAGGGACCAGCCAACTGAGAACATCACTACTTAGGCAGCAGAGCACACAGTGTTCTCCCTGCATCACTTCCTTTGTCATAAGTGGTCCATTTACCCACATGGGCAAAAGTGCTCTCCTGCTCCTCAACTCATGCCAACCATTACTGCAGTGTCTTTACCTAAGAAGGAAGATGGAAGAACAGTTTAGGTCTCCCCTGGTTCATCTCACCCCTTTTAGGCTCACCATCACTAGGGAGTACTCTATCTGATCTACAGGCAAGTATGCAAACTATGGAGCCACTGAAATTTCCACAATTCTGTCAAAAATATCAACTGTGGGCAAGAGAGAGCATCCATAGGCACTTGGCAACTTGCTTTTTTGTTGTTGTTGTTCTCTCTTTTTTCACAAGGTGTACGGTGTGCCTTAAGGATTGTTGCACTGAAAGCTCTCAATTAGGCAAAAAACTATGAAAATGCCAGATGTGCTGTTGCATGCCTGTAAACCAGGGACTTGGGAAGCAGAGGCAGGAGGATCACATGTTTGAGGGCAGAAGCAGCCTGAATAATTTGCCTTGAAACACTGTCTCAAGATACAAGAGTTTTTAAAAGGGGATTGAGTGTTTGGCTTTGTGATGGAACACTTATAAAATGTGTGTGAGGCCTTGACTTCAGCCTCCCAGCACTGCAAATAATAATAATGATAATAATAATAATGAACTATGAAAATGAAACTTTAATACATTGATGAGTTGAAGCTGCTAATTAAATTTGTTAGGGCTGAAGATAAACTTGTGTGATACTCATGAGAAATTGCTGCTTTCTGGACACCCTATAAAGTTATCAAAAAATGATGGATAATGCTTACCGATTGCTTAAAATTTGCCACCACTGGAGTAGGTACTTTGCAAGTTTTATTTTATTTGAACTTAATAATGATTCTATGAGATAATGCATGTAGCATACATCAAATAATTGGAAACTGAGGTACCAAATGAGTTGTAGAGGGACATAAAGCCAGATATGTAGATAGTGTCCATAGTGACAATAGAGCTGAGTGCACAATGAGGACTTGAACCAAAGCAGTCTGACTACAAAGAACAGCATTAGTCTTAACTTACCCCAAACTGTTGAATGAAATCAATACAATTGTCTGTCCTTCAAAGGAACTACTGCCAATTGAATCTTATGCTTGGTTTATTTTTGGAATAGTTTTGCTCTTAGTTCTCTAGAAGGCATGATGACATAAATGTCAAAGTTGAAGCTGTGATTAGAATAAGTAGATCCACTCCTGATTACTTTTTGAAACAGAAATGATGGATGCTGTGTGCATGGAATTGAATGTGGCCCTTAAGACATCGGCAGCTTGCATTCATTTCCTTTGCTTAAGTTATGTGATACATTTCAGGACTAAAATATAATATTTTGCTTGTCCATCTTTCAAATCTCATTTCATTCACTCACTCATTCGCTTATTTACCCATTTATATAATATTTATAGATTTCTAAAATGTCCATTGTGAACAAAACACTATGCCAGGTGCTGAGAAGGCCAAAATAACAGACATCTGTTTTGAATTTGAGTTCATTGATAAGCTGATTCTTAAGCTATTTGAAAACTAAATTGAAGTTAGCTGAAGGAGAAGAGAATTTCCTTTGAGGACGAAAGAAGTTTAAAAGAGGGCATGGCATACAAGAGTTTCAGTTATTTAAATGAAAATCATATACAAGATTCAATATGAATATGTTGGCATAATTAATGTGTAATTAAGACAGATATGCATTATATAATAGTGTTTGAATTCTGTTTGGAAAGAAATAGGAATCATTGGAAGATTTTAAGTTAATATGTAATGTGCTTTAGAAATGTGACTCTCACCTACAGTGGTGTAGAATCAATTGCTAAGAAGGAAGAGAAATTAGTTAGACATTGAATATTTTAATATGAAACAATAAAGAGGACTGTGCTTTGGTCCAAAATGCAGTAATAACCAAATCTACCTTTATCTCTGAAACAAAGAAAAATGAATAAAACTTGTGAGGCAATAACTTTTTCTAAAAACAATGGATATAAGACAATGAAGGATAGTGATCCTTGAGAGAAGAAAAACAAATGTCAGAAACTCTATGGTAGTTTTAGCTTACTGTATTGAGAGTTTGTAGGTATGGTGAAGGGAGGAGGAATCCAAACAGAATACAGAAAATTCTCTGAGTTGAGAATATGGAGCTAAGGGTTTGGATACACTACGGCATTAGGTTTATCAGGAGAGAGTTTTATAAGAAAACCCCAGAGATCTACAGAAAGTCCCCATCTGCACTTATTTATCTGAATAATTCTTACTACATATATGTGATACTACCTGAAGCAAATACAAGATCTACTTGAGTGGATTACAGAGGAGTATCTCATGTGACAGAAGAAAACTAACAGCATGAGTTTCCATAAAACAGATTGGAAATCTCATGTCTCACATGACACAGGATAGAACACTCAGAAGGATCTTTCTTCCATCATGCTGAACAATTACCCCATAGTGAGCACTGATTTATCCTACGTAACAAATCATGAAGTCAAAACCCGAAAGATCTAATGGTTTCCTAGTAACTTGAGTACATATCAAAATAAAAATACAAGACTCATGTTGTTGTAATTGTTGTTGTTGGGGGCTAATAAGTCAGATTTGATTCATAGAGACCCTATGTACAATGGGATGAAACACTACCAACACGGTGCCATACACATGATCTTTTTATGTTTGAGCCCAGCGTTGCAGACAATATGTTTATTCTCATTCTGAGTCATGTCACATCACCAAAAGGAAGTCCCAGAGGCTTTACTCCATTTCTATCTTTAAGGTTGACTCTACTTCGAGGAGGTAATATTTCACCAGTTGTTCTTGAATGCCTTCCAGCTTGAGGGACTCATTTTCCAGCAGTGTATTTGACAGCACTCCTCTGCTATTCATAGAGTTTTCAATGGCTAATTATGTCTAGAGTGTTCTGTTGAATCTGTCTCCCTAGTCTGTCTTAGCCGGGAAGCTCAACTGAAACCCGTCAACGATGGGTGGCCCTGCTGGTATCTCAGATACCAATGACATAGGTTTCAGCAACAAAGCAACTTGCAAGCTCCCACAGCATGACAAGCTTACAGACATGTGGGAGCAAGACTAATAGGAACTAATAGGTGAATATATCCACCTTCAACAAATTAAGTCTGCAGTCTTACCACTGTCAAGTCTGATTCCATCAGATCTTGGAAGCTAAGCAGGATCAGATCTGATTAGTACTTAGACGAGAGACCACCTGGGAACACCAGGTGTTGTAAGCTAGGGAGGAGAACCTGGCAGGCCACTCCCAAAAAACCATCTACCATTGATAACTCTGTGAATAGCAGAGAAGCACTGACAATACTGTTTCATCTGTTGTACATAGGGATGGTACAAATTGGACACTGATTAGAAAGTCCCTAACAAGAATAACAAATTAAATTGTAATGTCTAATATGCAATCAAAGATTACCAGACATATAAAACATAAGTTAAATATGTTCTATAAAAAGGAGAAAAATTAATGAAGTAAGACAGAATAGACTTGAATTTCAGATTTAGCAGATAATGGTATTTTTAAAAATCACTATGATGTATTCTATATGTTCATAAAGCTAAATGGCTTTAAAAAACCCAGAAGCTCAGGACATGAAGATTATCACATCAAAATCAAATTGTTTAAAATCAATGATAAAGAAAATTGTAAATATATTATAGGAGAAAAAGGCATGCTATATACAAAGGAACAAAAATAAGTTTAACAGTGGATTTCCTGTTTTAAGCAATGCAACTGATAATGGTGCTTCATCTTTCAAGTACTATAAGAAAACAAGAAGCTAGAACTCCATACACAGTGGAAATATCTTTAAAAAGTGAAAACAGAATGACTTTTGGGGATATATAAAAGCTGAACATAACCATTATCAGTAGATTCTAGCCACCAAAAAAATTAAACAAATCTTTTAAGCAGATAGAAACAAACAAGTTAAAAATCTAGATCTACATAAAGAAAGAATGAGACCAGAAAAAGGCATTATGTGCCTTGCTAGCAACATTGGCGTTTCTGTCTGTGCTCTGGAAGCAATTACACCAGGGTATCTGGTTGATAATCCTGAAGCCCACCCCATTGGAGGCCATTGTGGGAGAAAGTGGGGCCTCCCAACAACAGCTATGTGAAAAAGTTATGTTGGAAATAAGAAGTTAAGTCCCAGTCAAGCCTTCACATGACTAAAGCCCTAGCTGTCATCTTCATTACAGCCTCATGTGGGCTCCTGAAAGAGAGACATTCCAAATTCCTGACCACAGAAATTGAGAGAATAAATGTGTAACACTTTAAGAAAAGCAAAAAAGCAAAAAAAAAAAAGAATAAATAAATAAATAAATAAAACGAAAGCAGATATACAACTAAAGCACAAATTCACAGATACTTTGAATGTTTATCTTCATTCTTCCAAATATACTCTATGGGTATGCTAGAACCTGTTTATAAACATGTTGTATAAGGATGTTCATTTTAGCATTATTTTATGAAAACAGAAGACTGGAAAGAAATGAAATGTCTATTCATAAACAGAGATTGATCAAAAAAGTAATCAGGAAAATGAGACCAGGAAGTGGCTTTGTATGAGACATATATTTAAAGAATAGAATGTAGGGCTTCAAACTCATGAAAAATTGTGTTCAGGTCATGGTATTGGTTCAGTGTGTTAACATTTCAAGTCAAGTTCAAGTTTGGGTTTAAATTTTTCATCCTAATGTATAGATAGAAAAATATAATCTTTTCAATTATTTTTTTGATTGTACTTATAGAAGAAAACACAAAACATTAAAAGCTGAAACAGAACCCACCTTTTCATGGAGTTTGGGTTCAGAAAAAATTTTAAATATTCTTGAACCAAAACAGAGTCAAGGTTCAAGTTTGGGTTCTGTTTGAAGCCCTCCTACCTACCCATAGGATTTAAACTAGAACCCTAATTGAACCTGAACCCTCTCAATTTTAACATACTGAACCTGCACCTCAAACTCATTCCCATTTTTCGTGGGTTAAAGCCTTGGTAGAGTCAATTATTAGGGGTGGAGAAAGTGTAGCAGATGAGGATGAGTCTTCTCTCCGTGCTCCAGTTTTTGTGTCAATTTTTCCAACCTAAATTATTGCAGAAGCCACGGGCCTGCCCATCTGCTTTTCCTTTTTCTTTTCGTGTCGATCTCAACACATTATCCAGCATGCCTTTTGTAAATGTACATTGGATAACATCATGTCTGTATTTAAACTCTAAGACACAGCTGTTCACCTGCCTCTTGTTGTATTTCTTGTCTTCTCTATAACTTCTCTGATCCCTGCTTGGCTCACTTGATTCTTACTATACAATACTGGTCACCTTGTTGTACCTCATGCATACTAGGAATGCTCTTTCTCTTTGTGTTAAATTTGATTTAATTAGTTTGTTTTAGGAATCCTTGTGCATTACTGTGTTTATTTAGCTGTCTCTCTGCCAGCAAATCTCTTTCCTCAAGAAATACAAGGCTGACTGTTCCACATCCAAGTGTCTATTTCAAGGCAATTTCCTTTTACTTTTCTCTCACCTCTCTCTCTCTCTGTCTTACTGTTGAGTTGAACTAGGGCTGCACATACACTAGACAAATATTCTACGACTGAGCTGCACCTCTAACAATTTTTTATTTTTTATTTAGGATAGGATATCATTAAGTTGCACAGGGTGCCTTGGATTTTGAACTCACTCATGCCTCAGCCTCCAGAGTACCTGCTATTACAGATATACACCATCTCACCTGGCTTTTCTATGACATTTTCTAAGACAGATTACCTTGACTACCTTATTTAACCTGGTGACCTGCCTCTCCTGGATTATTGAGAATTCCCAGTCTCATTACCTTGCTATACTTTTTATTTATTTTTTCTTGCTTTTCAAATTTGAAAAGTGTTAAATAATCTATTTTTCTATATTTGTTCTTTATTTACTCTCTGTCATGCTATAATATATGATCCGCAAGCAAGTTTTGTCTTAAAAGGTGTACATCTCAACTCAACCTGACTGTATTCATGGCTGAGTCAACTGAAGGACAATGGAACGCAAAGTGAAAACTAAAAAGCTATTTTCCTACATCAATATGTTTAATAGAGAATCAAAAACTGTGCATGGAGCTTTCCAACAGAGAAACACACACACACACACACACACACACACACACACACACACACACACACACACCATCTTTCTATCTTGTTTTAGCCACAGAACAGAGCATTACCCCAAGGCATGTGTAATGGTGTCCAGCACAATGATGAAATTACCTAGGAGACACAGTGGTACTCTGTTGGGAGTTTCCCAGGGGGATAAATGGTACTCAAACATGGAGGGTCCTAGGAGTCCATCTAGTCGTCTTGGAGGACTGGACTCT
The DNA here is from genome assembly GCA_007922755.1 of Pedetes capensis. Taxonomy (NCBI): domain Eukaryota; kingdom Metazoa; phylum Chordata; class Mammalia; order Rodentia; family Pedetidae; genus Pedetes; species Pedetes capensis. The sequence goes on from VMDO01033434.1 coordinate 8,917, forward strand.
GTCCTCCAAGACAAGTGACCCTTACCCTACATCTGGGTCACTTGCCCCTATTCAACTCTATGGGGCAAGATGGTGACAGGTCACCTTTACCCCACATCTGGGTACCTCACTCCTCCACTCTCCCATTGTGTCCCTGAAGATGTCACCTGCCAGACCAGGTTTCCCTGTAGCCTGATTGTCTGAGCCCCATCTGCCTCCTAGTTGGTCTAGCCATTGCCTGCATGCTGGCCTCCAGCCTTCCCCTGATTGGCCATCTGCCATTCCAGGACAGTTGGCTGACATTTGCCTTAAGGGGATACAAACCCTTGACACCAGAGTTCAACAGCCATTCCAAACTATACCCAGGAATAGCTTGCATGGTCCTTTGGCTCCTTAAGAACCAAAGGCCCACACTCACCTGCCTCACCTAGCTTATTCTTCCAGCCTACCCTCAGCCCACCTCCAGCCTACCTTCATCTTCACATCCTCCTGCACTCATTCTATGTCTATGTCTATGTCTATGATCACCTTCTTTGGATCTTCTCTACAAACCATTGGCTTTGAGAGGCAAGACTCCAAGAGTCAAGCTCAGGACCTCTGAAGTGGTGAAGACTGCAGACCAGATAAGCAATGACATGCAGGAGTCCCTGCCCCAGTGACAGGGATAACAGCTGAGCCTCTCCCTTTTAGATCTCCTTCCTCATCCTAATTCTCCATTTCCTTCCCTTCCACTGCCAGTAAACCTCAGTTGTTTTAATCCTGTGTGTGATGCTCTGTTCCCTGGCTTCAGTTTCTCACAGGGTACAAGTGTTGGGGCATCCATTCTTCTCAGACATTGACACACAACACAGAGGGTCCCAAGTTTCTTCTCCAACAGTACACAAAGAAGGAGATGGTGGTATCAAATACATACTGTCATACTCAGGGGAGGAAGGATGATGAGGTTTGATTAGGTATTGCTGTTTCAGATTAAAAATTGGATTGTCTATTGCAGATGTACTTAGCAGGAGTGTGCTACTCAGTTATAATCAGAAAAAGGTGGTAACTAGAAGGCACAGAAATCCTCATTGATGCTAGCCAAGGAGTAGTGATAGAGAAAAAGGAAACTGGATAAGCTTATTTATTAGGTTAGGATGTTTGTTTGTAACATACATCCTAGCACTTCCAAACTAGTCAAGGGGCATGATAAGGGGCTGAATTGGAAAATAAGTAAAGGAAAAATCAGAAGAATTTGAGTTAGAATAATAATAATGAAAAACTAGATCTGTGATGCTCAAGTTAAACAATGTTATGCAAATAATATATTCACTGATTTAAAAAAGTTTAAAGTATTACAATCACACTATGCAGAAATATTCATATAGATTATTCTAAAATCATCTAAAATATATAAAAGTAAGGGAGAGGATAAAGTAGAGAATAAAATACATTAACTCCTATTTTACTCAATTTTATTCCTTATATTGATATTGTTAGGTACCATCGAGTCTGACTCATAGCTACTCTGTACAACAGAATGAAACATTCCCCAATTCCGTGCCGGGCAGATGATCTTATTTATGTTTAATCCCATTGTTGCTGACACTGTGTCAACCCATCTGGTGGAGGGATTTCCCTTTTCTTCATTGACCTGCCACTCTCCCAAACATGATGCCTTTCTCCAGGGATTGGTCTCTCCTAAGTACATGTCCAAAGTACCTAAGACTCAGTCTAGCCATCCTTCCTTCCAAGGAGCACTCTGGTTGCAGTTTTTCTAGGACACAGCTGTTGGTTCTTTTGGCAGTCCATGGTATATTCAACAGTCGTCTCCAGCACCATAATTCAAAAGCATTAATTCTTCTCCTGTCTCCCTTGTTCAATGTCCAGCTTTTACAACCATATGATGTGACTGAAAATATGGCATGAGTCAGGCACACCTTCAATTTGACACGCATATATACACAAACATATAAGTGTGCTATTTAAGTTATACGATATTGGTGGCTTAATAGATTGTGCCCTTTTTTATTTATGGCCTCTGTATCCCATGCCGGAATTCCTAAGTTTTTGTCTAATCATTTGTCTTTTACAATAGACATTTTAAGAGAAATTTTAGCCAATGTCAAGACAATTGCCTTCTCCTTATTCGGGTACAATCTATTAGAAGGTTTTATGCAATGTGGTAAGTGAATTTTCTCATAATATTTATTATCTTCTCAAGATAATATTAAATTAAATCACTTGTTACATATTTTTCTCAAACTTCCAGTCAAGTCCTAGGGATAATAGTGAAGGAAATTCAAGGAAATCCATGGATTGTGTCTGGCAGATACTTCTCCAGAGATGAACAGCAGTTGTCACCAGTAATGAAAATCTTTCCTTCCTCCCTTCCAATGGTGGGGAGACACACAGAGAGATACTTTAGAAGTATCAATCCTGGGAAAAATTCTCATGGAAATGAGGAGAAAGTGAATTCAAAGACCAGTTCAAGTCAAGCAAGGAACTAAATCTTGCTATCTTAGTGACAGATAAAGAAATGGCAAAAGAGTACAAACTTGCCAAAGATACAGAGCATCCAAAGACGGCTAAGATATACAGGTTACTCATACAACATGGATTTCCCCTCAGCCTTCCAAATAGAACTTAAATTTGTTTATTTCTACCATCCATTCTCAAAATCTATGTAGTTCAAGGAACACTGAAAAGACTGACTCCATCTTTAGCATCAACGGTAAACACATGAGATATTACTTTTCCCAATGAAAACTGTTATTATCAAAAATACAAAACACAACAGATGTTAGTGGGGATGCAAAGAAAAGGGAGCCTCTTAACCTTATAAAATGGAAACTTCCTTTGGTGGGAAAGTAATTTATAACAGCTATTATAGAAAATATTAGAGATTCATCAAAAAAATTAAAAATAGAAATACCAGATGACCCCATATTTCTACCATTGTGTATTTAGTGAAAGAAGATAAAATGAACATGTTAAAGAGATATCTGCACTTTCATATTTATTGCAAAATTATTTACAATAGCCGAGATAGCAATTAAACTAAGTATCCATCAACAGATGAATAAAAAATGTGAAGAATATAGAAAGAATATAGACGAATAAAGAATATATATATATACACACATATATATGTATATATATATATATATATATATATATATATATATATATATCATGGGGTATTATTCTGCTTTAACAAAAGATGAAATCCTGTTATTTAAAGCAACGTGGATGAACCTGGAGCATGTTATTTTTAGTAAATAAGCCAAGCACAGAAAGAAAAGTACTGAATATTTTCATCTGAATTCTAAGAAAGGTGATCTCATAGAAGTACAGAGTATAATAGTGATTATTAAAAGCTGGGAAATAGCTATAAATTTGTCAATGAGCAAAAAATTATAGATAAGAAAGCTAAATTCCAGTGTTCTATTATTGTACAGTGAGGTGACTATAGTTAACAATATTATATTATATACTGTTATATATTTACAAATAATTGGATGAGTGGATTTTGAATGTTCTCACTACAAAGAAATGATAAGTGTCTGAGATGACAGGCATCCTGAATGTGCCTATTCTATCACTACACAATCAATGTATGTATTGAAATATCACAGTGTATCCCACAAATATATAAAATTGTTTTATGTTGGTTTAAAACAAAGGAAAGCTTTACTTAAGTAAAAAGCATTACATTACATCATCCCATAATTAGGACTGTCATTCTATTGTGAAACATAAATTCTAGAAGAGAGTGCTAAATGTTCAATTAAAAAGGTCTGTGTACTTAAGAGAAACAACGAAGAGTATTCTAAGCAGATGGTGGCAGCAGAGTAATTTTGGAAACTTCCTAAATTCAATGTTCCTTAAATTAATGGAGAAACCAGCAATATAGAACTAAAATCTGAAGGCAGAGTTACAAAACCAATCAATCAGACTGTATATAAAGTTTCCCCCATAAGCTCCAAAATGTGAGTGGATGAGGACAGATCACCCCTGGCTATGTATGTCTGTACAGTATTAGAGGTTGTGTGGAGGGAGAAGAGAGTCCAGTGGATTCACAAGAGCCCCAAGGGCTTGCAAATTTAATTAGCAGCCCAATGCAAACTGTGTGTGATAGATGCAAGGGAAAGACACAGGAAATCCTCCTAAAATTGGAGAAGAGAGGAAGCAGATCATAATATTTTAGTCATTTCATGGAAACAACAGAAGAGGGAGATTTAAAGATGCTAAGCTAGAAATGTTATCTTGGCTCAATTTTTTCCCTAAGCTTTCAGGAAAACTTGTTTAACTTAAAAATGAATTTCAGGAAACAATCTGTCAAATTACATTCAAAGTGTTTAGAAGAGAAAAAAAAAACAGAATTACTCTCCTACAAATGTTGTTGTTGTTGTTAGGTGCTGACGAGTTGAGTCCAACTCACGGCGACCCTATGTACAGCAGAATGAAACACTCCCTGATTCTATGCCAGACACATGATCTTATTTATGTTTAAGTCCACTGTTGCAGACATTGTGTAAATCCATCTGGTGGAGGATTTTCCTTTTTTTGGTTGACCTGCCACTCTCTCAAATATGATGTCTTTTTCCAGGAATTGGTCTCTCCTGACTACATGTTCAAAATACATAAGATGCAGTCTATCCATCCCTGCTTCCAAGGAGCATTCTGGTTGCATGTCTTCTAGGATAGATTTGTTTATTCTTTTGGCAGTCCATGGTATATTCAATAATCATCTCCAGCACCATTATAAGGGGAAAAACAGAATAACTCCCCTACAGATAATAAAAGCATTCTAAAAAGACAAATGAATGTTTTAATATTTCAAATCCAGCTAAATAAAATGAATACAATGATAGAAGCTTCAGAAGAACAAAATAATCATCTTATTCAATGCTTTTTCTGTATCTACTGAGATGATCGTATGGTTACCTTCTGTTGATGTGCTGTATCCTGTCTATTGATTTGTACATATTGAACCATCCTTCCATGCCTGGGATGAATCTCACTTGATCGTGTTGTATGATCTTTCTGAGGTGCTCTTGAATTGCATTTGCTAGTGTTCTATTGAGAAATTGTGCCTGTTTGTCTATTGCGGTATATGTTTATAATTTTGTTATTGTTGTTATATCTTCATCTCAACTTGGTATCAGGACAGTGCTGACATCACGAAAAAAAAAAGAAAAGAGTTCCTTCCATTTCAATCTTTTGAGATAGATTAAACAAAATTAGAATTAGGTCTTCTTTAATTAATTAATGCATTTATTTATTTATTTATTTATTTATTTATTTATTTATGACAAGGTCTCAGTATGTAATTGAGGCTGACCTGGAACTTTCTGTGTTGTCCAGGCTAGCCTCAAATTTACAACTATTCTTTCTCTCCCTTCCATGTGCTGGGATTACAGTCATGAACCACCACACCCAGCTCTTCTTTCAATATAGTTCTGTGTGTGTGTGTGCATGTGTATGTGTGTGAGTGTAGAATTCAGCAGTAAATCTACCTGGTCCATATATATATATATATATATATATATATATATATATAGAGAGAGAGAGAGAGAGAGAGAGAGAGAGAGAGAGAGAGAGAGAGGGAGAGGAAACTGGTAGTTACTTCAATCCCATTACTTATTGTAGCTTAGTTTCGATTTTGCATTTCTTCTTGATGCAATTTTGGTAGGTTGTGTGTGTTCAGGAATTTATTTCATCTATGTTAATCCAGGTTTAAGGCATATAATCTTTCATAATAGTTTCTTATGATGTTTTATGTTCCTATGATTTCAGTTGTATATCTCCTTTTAACATCTTTATTTACTTGAGTCTTCTCTCTTTTTCCTCGGTTAGTGTTAAGGAATATGAAATTCTCAACATATACAAATAATTATTGTTTGAAGAGAAATAGATGCTTACTGCTCTGATTTTATCACTACTCACTGTATACATGTACTAAATTACCATAGTATACCCCATAAGGATGTACAGATATTATGTCTCAATAAAAACTAAACCAGAATTACAAGTAGTACCCTCAAAAAATGAAAAGAAAACAGGATTTGAAAAGAAAGCCAAAATATCGGAAAATAATTATTACTTTAAGTTAGGAGTAAAGACTAAAATACAGGTATCACATGGACACAGAAAATGCCATAGAAGAAATGGAAAAGGGAAAGAAAGATGCTTTCATAAAAATCAAAACTGAAACGAAAAAAGAAGTGAAATGATACAGTTATGAAATAAGCAAATATTTTAATACTGAAAGTAAGAAAACTTTCTGATGATTAACTGTAATTTTAAAGTAGTTTAAAATTATACCACAAATCTTACAAATTAAGCTCAGAAGAAACAAAGGTAAGACATATTGTTATAAATTTATTAGCACCTAAAGAAAAGAATGTCATCAGACTCCTCAAAAACAACATTTTTTGCAACAGGAACATGTAGTCATACAACTGAACATACTTGAGGAGCAGAAATGTCAGCCAAAAATTTTATAACTAGCCCAATGATCTCCACATAGGAAGAGAACAGAAAAACTTCTTAAACATGGAAGGAATTAGGAAATGGGTTTGAGGGATCATTGTCACAGAAACTAAGAAACAAATGATGGGCCAAAAAAATGGCAGTGGTAACATGGGACTAAGTCTTTGTACTGAGCAGTAAATGCATGTAATTCTTCAGGATTAAGATTACATTACAACTGATGAATGCAGAACAGTTCATAGCTACATGTTACTACAATGCAAAGATAATGGAGAGGGAGTACTGGGAAGAGTGGATGAAAATATAAATCAATGTCAGAGGAGCTCCTTCTCGGCGGAAGCTGCTCGTGCCTGGCGGAGCTCCTTTTCGGCGGAAACTGCTTGCCCTGGCGCGCGGCCAGGGAGCTCCTTTTCGGCGGGGCGAGGTTCCGAGCTCGACCGCAGCACACAACAAGGCTGTGGGGAGGAAATCTCTGATTTGGGGAATTGGCACCTGATTGTCTCCGTGGGACAGGGAGATCTTCAGGGAAGACCCCACAGGTTCCACTGCCTCTCGAATAGTACAGTAGTCGCGGAGTATTTCGTGAAACAGTCTCTTTGGGCACTTGGGGCCCCAATTAAATCCAGATTGTTATGAAGAGCTTGGCTATATGGACCCAATGAGATGGATGGTTACTGCGGATTGTGTGGAAATACTGCCACCCTGAGCTCTATTGGGAACATTGCACCCTGCATTATCGAATCCAACTGGTCGAACTGGGTGTAATAGTTCAGACTCCATCCTCAAGATAATATGTTTTTACTGTTAACAGGGTCTTGAGCCTGCTTCCTTTGTGGAAGCTGGACTGACACTCTGTGGCCCCAGCCCATACATTTTTTGCTTTTTGAGATAGGCTCTTGTTGGGCTGCACAGATTTTGGGCTTGAGACCCTCCTGCCCCCATCCCGCAAGTCACAGGGATTCCAGGTGTCCCTCACTGCACCGGACTGCAAGAATTGTTATATGTATGGGGGAGAGTCTATGCGTGAGGTCTGGAATTTTATATTTTATTCTATTTTTCTCTTTTCTTTGTATTTTACTTTTTTAAAATTTTTATCTTAATTTTATTAGTACTATAATTTTCTTCTTCTTCTTCTTTTCTTTCCTTCTATGGGGATTTGAATTCAGGGCTCTGCACCTGCTTATCTGGTAGGTGCTGAATTGCCACGCTACACCCCAGGACCCCATTTTTTTTTTTTTTTTTTTTTCTTTTTGAGACAGGGTCTAATTGGGTTGCACAGAAATCGGGCTTGGGTCCCTCCTACCTCCCACCCCCAAGCCGCTGGGACTGCAGGTGTGCACCACCGCACCCAACTACAAGTGTTTTTATTAGTGTTTGGGAGAGAGCATATGTGAGATTTGCCTCTTTTTTGTCCTTTCTTTCTTTTCTTTCTTTCTTTTTTTTTTTCCTTTTTCTTTTTCTTTTTCTTCCCTATTTCTTTTTCCTCCCTATTTCTTCTTCTCCCTATTTCTTCTTTTTCTCTTTTTCTTCCCTATTTTTCTTCCTTTCTTCTCTTACTCCCTTCCCTTTTTCTACCCTCCTCCTCTATTTCTTAAGCTATATATGGGTCATTGTTCTAATAATTTATCCCTTAAATCTCAACCTTAATATTAACTTTGACGGTAATTTCTATTAACCTCTGTCCTCTACCTCTTCCTTCCACCTCTTTTATCACCAGATCCCCACTATTTCTTATCCCACAGAAGAGAAACGGAATATATCTCCTCCCTAACCCTTACCCCCCCTGGAGTCGGACTGGTAGATTCTGTTTTCCGGACCCCGCTATGGGAAAATCAAATAAAACGACAAAAACCACAAGGGGGCAGGATGGAGCTGAAGGCTTCACAGATCATACAAACACAAATGACTCGCAATTACTAGAGATCTCTGAGTCGGAGTTCAGAATCATGGTTATAAACATGCTAAGAGAAATAAAGACAAATACTAAAAATACACTGGAGATAATTGAAAGAAAGGTTTTTAATTTGGAAGCTGCTCTGTCATCCCAGTTAGAAATGATTAAGAAAAATCAAGCCACTTTGCTTGATACTCAATTCAAATTATCAGAATTGAACACGGCTAAAGAATCCTTCTCTTCAAGACTGGATGAATCAGAGCAAAGGATCTCTGAGGCAGAAGATGACATAAAAGAGCTGAAACACAAGCAACTAGAAATGGAATCAATGATAAAAGTTTTAAAAAAAGATTTCCAAGAGAACTCTGATAGAGTGAAAAGAAGGAATATAAGAATCATGGGTATTCCTGAACGAGAAGAAAGAATCACTGGAGGCCTTCACAACCTAGTAAATGATATCCTCAAGGAAAATTTCCCAGAGATAGCAAAGGAAATGGATAAATACACCACTGAGACTTTCAGGACTCCCAGGAAGGCTGATTTAAATAGATCATCTTCAAGACACATTGTAGCTCGATTTCTATCACTAGATACCAGAGACGCCATCCTGCAAGCAGCAAGACAGAAGTCCCTTATTACTTATAAAAAACAGCCAATAAAAATTACTGCAGACTTTTCCATATCAACACTGAAAGCTAGA
>VMDO01033435.1:0-17962 GCA_007922755.1 Pedetes capensis
TAAAAGACAGTGTCAACAGTGAATTGCTAATATATACACTATTAATAATGAATACAATAATATTAACTGGTGTGAGTTGGAACTATTTTTGTTGTTATGACTTTTCAAATAACCAGAAAATGGAGCAAAAACCAGTAACTTCCTTTTTACACTGTAGTCAGTGGCTGAATTTGGGAGTGAAAAGAGGAAGCTTTTCCTCTCTCTGAGCATATTCTTAGGAAAGTGACACTTTGTAACACTTTTAAAGCAATACCTTGAGATTAGCATTGTAAATCCAATTCTTTTGGTGGAGAAGAGGTCTGAAGAGAGTCCAAGAGGCCTGAATGGAGATGTTCAGTACACACCGCCTCCTCCACAAAGAATAGCCAATGCAATGGGTAAATAGTTGCATTTTGATGGAAGTGACCACAGGAGGACACTGGAACTCAGTAAGGAAGATACTGGAACCTTGCATGACTCAGAGTCCTGAGAGGACTGCACAGGAAGAAGGACAGAGCACCTTGTCTCCTCAGCTAGAGGAGAGGGAGACCCTTCTTTGCAGGGAATGATGTGAATAGAAAGGGCTAGAAAACTCCACCAGCATGAATGCCAGCAATTGTAGCCACTGGAAAGTTTCACACTCATCACAGGCTTGCAGCCCCATTAGCAAATCAACTTGGAGTCTGCACAGTGGCTTTGTTTGGAGAAGGAACTCACACATCATCTCCCTACTGACACCCAAATCCCTGGCTGCTGAAGTGAGGGACCACCTTGAGAAGGGTGCTATTGTCTGAATTTGTATTGCTCTAGGGATCAGAAACCCTTGACTATCCCTATTTCTGGGATCCACAAATATTACATCACATTGACACAAAGGTTGCAGTCTCATGAACCCAACTTAACCCAGCAGAGCTACTGTGATGCCAGCACCAGAGCCCCTAACTGTCGTGCATTACAGGAGATAGTGTTTCAGCACAGAGAGGAATAGAGGATGCCATCATCAGAACTGAGAGACCAAGGCTTATACAGTTAAAATTAAAATAAAAAGGAATAAAAGGAATGATGTCAGACAGGTAAATTCCAGTCAATTTGTGCTTTATGCACCTACTTCTATACACATGAAACAATGTCTATTAAAAAAACAATGATAAATGTAATACAAAAACATAAATCACTTAGAATTTCCTGTAGTGAAGGAAGTGCTGATTTTGAACTGTCCGGTATGGTAGCCACCAGGCACTGTGGCTGTAATGTACATGAAACGTGGCTGGTGTAACCAAAGTATTGAAAAATAATCTTATTTAATTTAAGTAATAAAATTTAAATTATCACATGTAATATAGCATGTCAAACAGTACAGACATAGACAATTAGTGTCTAATTCAGCTCTCAGTAAATATAGTCAGAAATAAGCAAAGACAGGAAAATACAGAATATAGTTGGTAGAAGTAAAACACTAGGTATTATAAAGACAAACGTTTGTACTTTCCATCATTTTCTTAGGTTTTCTTATCGTGTACTGACCTAATGACCATTCATCAAGTTTTATATGAACTATCCTCATTAGCAGCCAAAGCCATATTTGTAAAATTTAAAGAATTTTTTGAAAGGTCATTTAAACAGAAAAAGACACTTCCTCCTACCCACTGGAAGTGGTGCCATGGCAATCACTGCATCTACACATCCTGCCCATTTTACACCCCCACTCTACCCACCACCATTCAGAGGGGCCCTCTGGGAGAATGTGTGGCTGGTGAGAGGTACTGCAAGAAACAAAAGTAGAGGTCAGCTGGACTCTTCTGAGAGGAGGCCAGGCTGTGTGGTCTCTTAGGGTCTCAGACCCTAAGACTGCCATTTTTTCTTTTTACAGGGGAGAGACTGTTGTTACCCTGGCCTCTGGCACCAACAGAACCATGAGTCAGAGGGAGAAAAACTGAGTGGTGGAGAGTTCAGAGGATGGAGAGGAATGGCTGGTGCCACTGGAAACCCAGATCTAACAAAGTTCAGGCTGAGGTACATTTAGGGCCCCAGAACACCTGGGACACAAAGAAGGGGTGCTGCAGGACCAGAGAGCCTAAGAGAGATGGATCAGGCAGTGGCATGTTAAGGGCCCAGGAGCACCAGGAACCCAGCGAAGTAGTAACTCGGGACCAGCAAGCTTAAGAGAGTTGGCTCAGGTGGTGGAAAGTTTAGGCACTGGGAGCAGCTGTGGGACTGAGAGACACTGTTTAGGCTGTGATGCCTTTAGGTTCCAGGTGTGTCTACAACACTAAGAGGCATCATGGGCCTGGGGATCCTAAGAGAGATGGTTCAGGCAGTGGTGCATTTACAGACTAGGGGTGCCTGTGACCCAGAGAAGTGGCACTTGTGGGACCAGTGAGCCTAAGGGAGACAGTCCAGGCAGTGGAGCATATAGGACCTGGGATCATCTGCGATGCAAAAAAGTGGTGCTATGGGACTGGGGATTCTGAAAAACACTGTTTAGGCTGTGGTGTGTTTAGGGCCCAGGAGTACCTGCCATGCAGAGAAGGGGTGCCTTAGGTCCAGGGCTGTGTTGTGATTGGGGACTGGGAGAGCAAGGAAGAGAAATGCATAGGGCAGTGCTGACTGCAGAGGCTGCAGTCAGAGTTAGGCACTGGCCTCTGATGCTGAGACTTATGGGGGAGAAGTGAGAGATGTTCCAGCCACCCCTCATCTCCCAGCCTCATGGGAGTAGATGAGGCAAACCTCTTTACACATGGAGGAGGTGAGACCTCGCATCCAGACCAAGCAATGGACAAGTTTCAACAGAAAAACATGTGAAACATGAAAGGTCAAGCTGGATATGAAGATCTAATAGACAAAAGCCCTTCAATGGATAATTTCAAACTGGATTCTTAGATATACCAGATGAAGAATTTGGAATGTTGCTAATTTGTTTAAAGACATCAAAAACACCACCATGAGAGCTATTGATTCACTGGACAAAATGGTATCTAATTTGGAAGAAAAATTCAGCAAAGAAAATGAGATCCTGAAGAAGAGTCAAACAGAAATGTTAGAGATACAAAGCAAAGTCAATCAACTCAATATTACAGTAAAATCTGCAGGATCCAGACTAGACAAGGCCAAGAACAGAATATCTGATACTGAAGAAAAAGATGAGGATCTTATTTACTAAGATGCCAAGAAAGAAGTATGAAGCAATATGATCAAGATTTTCAAAAGGTCTTCAATAAAATAAAATAAAAACAACCTACAAATTCAGGGGGTTCACAAAAGATCTGAAAAAAATGAAATGATTAGAAAATCTATTCAAAGAAATATGAGATGAGAACTACCCAATCCTAAGGGAAGAGCTAGATACCTGTACAACTGAAATATTCAGAACTCTAAATAGAAAAGATCAGAACAGATCCTCTCCATGACACATCATAATTGGAATGCTAAATATAGAAAGAATAGAAACTATTCTAAAAGCTACAAGAGAGAAATGCCATATCACTTACAAAGACAAAAACATCAGAATAACAGCTGATTTCTCATCAACAACTTTAAAGGCAATGAAAGTTTTCTCAGACATCATTCACATCATGAAAAAGAATAACTGCCAAACAAGATTACATTACCCAGTGAATATATAGTTTAAAATAGATGGTGAGTTCAAGACATTCCATGATAATGACGTGCTTAAAAAATTTGTGGCCACTGAGCCAGCATTGCAAAAGATCCTCAATGAAATACCACATAAGGGAGAAGTAAGACAACTCCAAATACAAGATCAAAGGAATGAATAACAAACATGAGGGGAACTTAAGAAAACAGTAGGCTAAATATGAATCAAAAAAATAGAAAGAAACACTAAATTGAGACGGAATAATAAGCTTCTTTCAATAATTGCTGTCAATGTAAATAGTCTTAACTCAGAATTCCAGAGGCACAGAGTGGCCAATTGGATTTAAAATCATAAACCTTTGATATACAGCATTCAAGAGACTCTGTTGCCAGGCACAGTGGTGCACACCTGTAATCCCAGCGGTTTGGGAGGAGGAGGCAGGAGAATTGCAAGTTCGAGACCAGAGGCAGTCTGTGTAACTTATCGAGACCCTGTCTCAAAAAGTAAAAAATGGGCTGAGGGTGCAGCTCAGTGGTCCAGTACTTGCAAGGCTCTGGGCTCAACCCCCAGTACCGAAAAAAAAAGAAAAAGAGAGAGAGAGAGAGAGACTCAGATTCACCTCATACATAAAGACCATAAAAGGCTGAAAATTAAAGGCTGGAAAACAACATAACTAGCAAGTGAGAACAACAACAATAAAAAATACCAGGAGTAGCAATGCTAATTTATGACAACTTACACTTCAATCCCAAACTAATCAGAGAAGACAAAGAATGACAATGCATATTAGTAAAAGGAACAGTCAACCAGGAACACATAATAATAGTTAATATTTGCTCACCAAATACAGGTACACCTATCTTCACAAAACAATATTTATTGGAGATAAAGGAACACATCAGGCCAGACAAAACAATTTTGGAAGATTGCAATATCTTACTTTTGCCAAGAGACAGGTCATCAAAGCAAAAAACTAGTGGAGAAATTATGGACATAAACAGCACCATAGACCAACTGGAACTTACAGGCATCTACAGAATATTCCATCCATCAGATGCAGAATATACATTCTTCTCAGCACCACATGGAACTTTATCTAAGATAGAACATATTTTGTTGTAGTGGTTGTTAGGTTCTGTCAAGTCAGGTCCAACTCATAGCAAACCATGTACAAGAGAATGAAACATTCCCCAATTCTGTGCCAGGCACATGATCTTTTTTGTGTTTAAGCCCACTGAGGCAGCCACTGTATAAATCCATCTAGTTGAGAGTTTTCCTTCTTTATTTTTATTAACTTACCACTCTCCCAAACACATCCTTCTCCAGGTCCCTCCTAACAACATGTCCAAAATACATCAGATGCATTCTAGCCATCCTTGCTTCCATGGAGCACTCTGGTTTCACTTCTTCTAGGCCAGATCTGTTGGTTCTTTTGGCAGTCCATGGTGTATTCAATATTTGTCTTCAGCATCATAATTCAAAAGCATCAATTCTTCTCCTGTCTCCCTTGTTCAATGTCCTGCTTTCACAACCATATGATGCAACTGATAATACTATGGCATGAGTCAGATGCACCCTGTCTTCAGTGTGACATCTTTACTTTTCAATCCTTTAAAGAGATCTTTTGCCACAGCTTTTCCCAAAGCAATGCATCTTTTGATTTATTGACTGCTGCTTTTGAGAGTGTTGATTATAGAAGGAAGTAAAACAAAATCATGAACAATCTCAATCATTTCTCCATTTATTGTGAAGTCACATACTGACCTACTTGTAAGATTTTTGTTTTCTTGATATTAAGTCTCAATCCATACTGAAGGCTTTGGTCTTTGATTTTCATCAGTGTTTCAAATCTTTTTCACTTTTAGCAAGTAGAGTTGTGTCATCTGCATAACACAGGTTGTTAATGAGTCTTCCTCCAATCCTGATGCCATGTTCTTCCTCATAAAGTCCAGGTTCTTGGACTTTGTTCTTTGTTCACCATTGAAATTAAAGAGATATGGTAATAGGCTGCACACCTTCTTGATTTTAAACCAAGCGTTATTTCCTTGTTCTGTTCCAGTGACTGCCCCCTATGTACAGATTCCTCATGATTACAATTAGGTGCTCTGATATTTCCATTATTTGCCATGTTAACCATAATTTGTTATGATCCACACAGTCAAATTCTTTTGCATAGTCAATAAAACATAGATAGACATCTTTCTGATATTCTCTACTTTTGGCTAATTTCCATCTGACATCAACAATGATGTCTCTGGTTCTCTGCATTCTTCTGAATCTGGCTTGATTTTCCAGTAGCTCTGTCTATATACTGCTGCAATTACTTCTGAATGATCTTTACTAAAATTTTGCTTGCATGTAATAGGAGTGTGTGTGTGTGTGTGTGTGTGTGTGTGTGTGTGTGTGTGTGATCAATCAGGCTCATCTAAGAAAGGAAAATTAAAGCAGAGTAGAAAGAAGTGGGGAGTGATCTAGTGGGGCAGAGTAGAGGTTGAGGTAGGGGCTAAGGGGAATGGAAATAATGTGGAGGGATATAGAAAGAGAAAAAAATCTCAAAATAGATGATGCAACAATACAAATACCTGGAGAAAAAAAGGTAATATAACCCATAAATGCATATGATTTTTTTACTATATATTAACCAAAAGGTTCTATAAAATATGTAAATTGATGAAGCCATAGTCAAAAGTGATATAATAATTGCATAAAGGAAATAGCAAAAGCCTTATTATTCTGTACCCCATCAACATTTATAAGTAAAGGTGATATAATAAAAATAAATTAACTAGTTAAAAAACTTCCTGGCCACAGTGGTGCATGTCTGCAATCCCAGTGATTTGGGAGACAGAGGTAGGAGGATCATGAGTTCCAGGCCTCAAGCAGCCTGCATTACTTAGCTAGGCCCTGACTCAAAATTTTAAAATGTTAAAAGATGGGCAAAAGGTGCAACCCAGTGGTAGAGCACTTGCAAAATATGTATGAGGTCTTGGGATCAACCCCTAAGTAGCACAAAAAAATATAAGTGAATAAAATAAATAAATAAATAAACAAAAATAAACTGAAAACCTTTTCTTCTATCACATCCCCTGTGAAATTTTAAGAGTTTGAAATTAGTCCTAATAATATGAATAACCCAAGAAAAATTGGTAAAACCATATGCTTTACACTGGTGATTCCCACATGCTTCAGTGAAAGCATTGACTCAGAAAGCCAAATCCTTTCCTGGTATGTGGCCTCATGAGGGATACTAAGGCCAGGATTAAAATTCAGGTAACCAAGAGAATTCAAATGCTCACTGCTCCCATTCTCATTGCATACTATTCCCCTCATCTATAACACATTTTTTTTACCACTTTCTTTTCCCCTAGAAACAATTTCTTTGCTGGAGCCAAATTTCTGTACTTAAGAATGAGAAAGAAGTTAAAGGCTAGAAACTGAAAACAAAGTAGAAAATCCAAATTAGACCATCCATTTAAGCCCAAGAGGTTTATACATCTTTCAAAGATTTGTATACTGTTTCCTTTGAATATAAAGTTTTCCAAATAGCCATAAAACTAACCTCCCATTATGTTGATATCTGGGTAGAAATATCTCTTATAACAAATTTATGTATGTCACAGATACTGCTAAGGAATCATTGTGGTAAGTAGACAAATGTCAATTAACCATTTACTATTATATCAGTTGGTCTGGGATTTGGCTCAGTGGGTAGAGCACTGCGCTGCAGTCTCTGAGGTCCCGAGTTCAATTCCCAGCACTGCAAAAATGGGAAAAGGACCTGGCAATCCACTCCCAAGGCAATCCCGAAGTAGTCAGCCATTGAAAACCCTATGAGGGTCACTATGAGTCAGATACCGACTCGACGGCACCTAACAACAACAACAACAACAACATTATATCAGTTTTCATTCCTTTTGGAGTTGACTGTGTGAATCAAATGCAACTTAAAATTAGAAGATAAATATTTGTAGATTAGCATATTATTCTATTTGGGTGGAAACTCCAGTATATTTATTTGTTTGAATAAAAATGCACATTCCAATCATAGCCTTATATTATCAGAGTTCATGGGAAAATAAAATCAAGGATAAGCAAAGAAGCAGTATTAATGATTTTTACATAAGTTTTAGTTTCAACAACAAAACTTGCCCTTTTAATTCATGTTGTTCTCTTAATTCTTTAATGCAAACTGTTTTCATTTGAGTTCCTACAACAAACCCAGAAAATGAAAATAATCAGATAGAACAGTGTGCATTTTGAGGTCCTAACAACAAGTACAGAGATTATGTTTTATGCTTGAGGGAACTATGCATAGACCATCTGCTACTCTGTTGATTCCCATGATGCCTGTCAAAGCATACATGCATGCATGAAGAGGCAGAGGATAAAGACAGACATTCTCAAAGCCATTTGAACTGCAATCTAGGAAACCACAGCCTCCACTGTGGACATAATTCAAGTTAATAATGAGACCCATGTAGTTTACTTTAGGTCCACCTACAAAACCAACTTTCAAAAGAAAAATGCCATTGAGAATTTTTATTATTACAATGTCAGTATGCACTTCATTCAGCTTGAGTTAAGAGGATAATCAAATAGACCCTCATTCTGCATTTGTACTGTATTGTGAGACACAAATGAAATAACATAGAAATAACATGGAAAGACAACTTATGCTATCTTATCAAGAGTCTACAACATGATGGATTCATGTTATCTATGAACTTATTCACAAGGCAGCACAAAATTTCTCCTTGCCTACCATTCATAGAAATACTTATGTCTAACAATATCTCCCAACTTCCAGAGTGTGACATTTGAGTAAAAGCCAATGCAGCAAATATGATAGATTCATACAAAATAAGCCTACAGAATTGGAAAAGCCTTAGCCCATAAAATAATATAAAAATTCCGAATTCCTAATCATATCTGCCCCAAGGATATCAAATAAGAGATTTTTAGACTTATACTACTTACACTGGCCTTATAGTTACTTGTCAATGCAACCAGTTATGAATGAAGGGCATAAATTATTCTCCAATTTGCCTAAGTGTTTTATCTGCCAATAAAGGCTATCTTTTAGAAGGAAGAGCCACACTTTTATTACAGATTTAATCATATTTTTGAGTACATTCCATGTACTGACAATCTTTACACAAATGTACTGAATGTTTAGTCAATATTGATCTTGTGACTCAATTTGGAAGGTGAAGTTAGGGAAGAATATGACTGTGAAAGACTACGATAATCATAAAAATCAAATTGCCCACATTACTGTCTTTTCCTGGGCACATAGAAGGACCATATTTCCTAACTTCTCTAGGAAGATGGAGCCAGGGACTGTGTTCTAGCCAATGGGATGATGGCAGAAGTGAAGAATGCCACTTGCAGCCTTGGCAATTGAAAACATCCTAAGCAATCTTACAGTTTCTTCCTGCCCAGCTATGGAGACAACTGGAGGACATGTGTTAGGCCATGGCAGATGACCTGAATGCAAGACAGAGAAATGTCAGCCAAATTTCATTAGATTTTACAGGAATGAGGAAAGAGTCTCTATCTTATGAGTATTAGGGCTCTTTTATTCTTTCCTGCAGCATAAGCAAGCTTGTGCTGAAAATTCCAAGAAACTTTTGAGATACCTTATAGTATTTTCAATACTTTCTCAAGTCTTTACTAAATATAGTATTACTTTGGCTTCCATTTTGACAGTTGATCAATTTTCAGACTTTTCCATGTCTAATACCTCTACTTCTGTCTACTTTGGAACAAAGTAATTATACCACAAAACTTATCTTTTTCTTTCCAGGAGTTGTGGCGCATGCCTGTAATCCCATCGGCTGGGGAGGCGGGGGCAGGAGGATTGCAAGTTCAAGACCAGAGGTTGTCTGCACAATTTAGAGAGACCTTGTCTCAAAAAAGTTTAAAAAATGGGCTGGGGGTGCAGCTTAGTGGCCCAGCACTTGTAAAGCATGCAAGTGTGAGGCCCTGGGTTCAATACCCAGTACCACAAAAAAAAAAAAAAAAAAAAAACTCATCTTTTCCTTAGAGTATATCTAGCTCCTTTCAAAAATGATGATACTAAAAAAATAATGTTTACTGATTGAGGAAAAGTGCCTTAAGATGGAATTGTACAAAGAATTAGCCAAGGAATTTTCCAGTTGCTCAAATTGTCACTTCATAGAAAAAGAATCAAAATCACAGCTGCAGAATGGACTTGCATCTCAATACTCACCTAAATCATCTTTAATTATACTTTACTGAAGACATGAGTCAAAGATGAATGTTTTCATTCAAATATTACTTGCTCACTTTTGTCACAAGATTAATTTAGTCCAGGATCTATATAATTATTTCAAATTTCAAATTCTTTATTTCTAGCACAAGTGAGTCATAGGTCTTTCACCACATAGAATTCATAGAACAAATGTGTCACAGACATTGCCATGTATATTATTTTCAAAGACATTTCTAAAAGTGATAACATACAACTATATAATTATTAGAAGCAAGTCTTCAAGAATTATTTAAGATATTATGTATGTATCAGGGAACATCTATGGGTCGGACCTGACTCAACAGCACCTGACAAAACAAAGCAACATATCTAATAAGAAATAAGATAATTCTTGAGAGCTGATTTCTAATTATATCATTTTATAATTATACTTTATATATAAATTTTAATATATAATTATTATTTACATCAACTTTTCAGCCAAAACAAAATGCTAATAAAGAGCCATCTAATATTCAAATACCTACTATAGAACCTAGGGGCAATTTCATATAAGCATCTGTGCTGATTAAAGTACTATGGTAGCCCAGTGAGTTGATATATTAGGTATTGTAGGAAGTTTTGTTTCATATAATAATTAAAGGATCATGTGGCTTTTCATTCTTGTAGTTGGCCACTAGGAATACTCAGAGTAGGATACACTCAAAACTGTTAGTCTTTGCCGAGCACAGTGGCGCACGCCTGTAATCCAAGCAGCCCGGGAGGTGGAGGCAGGAGGATGGCAAGTTTGAGACCAGAGGCAGTCTGCATAACTTAGTGAAATGCTGTCTCAAAAAGTAAAAAAATGGGCTGAAATTGCAGCTCAGTGGTCCAGCACTTGCAGAGCATGTAAGCGTGAGGCCCTGGGTTCGATCCCCAGTACCGAAAAAAAAGTGTTAGTCTTTGACTTTACTTCTCATCTGCTTATCATTGTCTGTCTCAACCAGTTAGAGGAAATGCTCTAGTAGAACCAAACCTAAGGGACTGTTGTTGTCAGCTGCCCTGGAGTTGGATCTGACTCATAGTGACATAGTACAGCTGAATGAAGCACTATCCAGAACTGTCTCAATCCCACGATTTTTTAAAGGTTAAGCCCATTGTTGCAGCCACTATCCTTCTCATTTTGAGTCACACACATCAGCAAATGAAGTCCCAGGGCCTTTACTCCACTCTCATCATTAAGGTCAACTCTACTTTGAGGAGGCAACATTCCCAAGTTGTCTCTTGAATGTCTTCCAACCTGGGGGCTCATTGTCAGGCACTATGTTTGACAGTGTTTCTCTGCTGTTCATAGGGCTTTCAATGAGTAATTGTCTTGGAAGTGAGCTGCTGGATCTCACTAGTCTATCTTACTCTGGAGCTCAGCTGAAATCTGTCTGCCATGGGTGCCCCTGCTGTTATCTGAAATACTGGTAGTGTAGCTTTCAGCATCACAGCAACATTCAGGCTCCCACGGCACAAGCTGACAGACACAACGAGGATATTAAGGGACTAGTATCCTGATATTCAATGATTTCTCTGTCCATATTTGTTGTGGGAATTTAGAAAAATCAGCTATTCTGTCTTTCAGTTGCTTCAGGGATAGAATGATTTGTTTCAAATCTAAACTTTTTAAACTGTACATCATTGTGTAGCTATTTGTACATATATTAGAGGCAAAAAGGTAAGGGTTTACGTCATCAGTACAAAACAATTAGTGTTAAAGTTACAGAGAAGTAGTATTTATGAATTGAGAAGTAGATTGCAATGGGTATTTTAAAATTTATTTTCTTGGTTTAATTTCTAAACGAGCAGAGATTCCTGTTTAGTATTTTTAGGTGGGATTTGGAAAAAGTTATGAGAATATCTGCTGTACTTTTCTATTATGCTTTCATCATTTTAACAAATACTTTGATTTTTTTCATTTTCATAAACCTTATAGGACAATATCATAAAATCAACCAAGTCCTTGTTGTTGTTAGGTGCCCTTGTGTCAGGTCTGATTCATAGTGACCCTATGTACAATAAAACAAAATACTCCCACACACTGTATCATGTCCAGCACTATTGTCAGTGCTTCTCTGCTATTCATAGGGTTTTCAATGGAGGGTTGTTTTGGGAGTGGATTACCAGTTTCTTCTCTCTAACCTGCAGCACTTGGTATTCCCAGGTGGTCTCTTATCCAAGGACTAACCAGGCCAGCTCTGCTTAGCTTTTGAGATCAGGCAGGATTGAATGCTAGGATGTTATGGCTGCAGACAGCCAATTCCTTACCAGTATTAAACTAAAGGTTTTGGTTTTAGCCTGCTTTTTTCCCCAGGAAAGTATTATTCACTTATTTATTTATATAGTCTATCAATAATTATGTATTGAATACAAAATATGTTACCTTCACTGTTAATTATGATGATATAACATTATGAATATTTATCTTGAATGATATTGTTATATTGTTGTATTAATTGATAACAAAGTAAACTGGATTATTGCTATCTTTTTGTGTTAAGGTCATCATCTCATAATGACAACTCCCAGATAAAGGCTGCAAAATGCTGTAATCTAAAAGGTTTTCTTTTTGTTTTTGTCTTTGTTCTGTGAGATTTATTTTATTTTATTTGAGACAAGACTTAAAACTCACAATCTTCCTGCCTCTGCCTCCAGACTCTTAGGATTACAGGCATGTATCACCACACCTGGCCAAAATCTTTGACTGACAAATTAACCTTTACTGATACAACAATGCTTCTCTTTATATATTAATGTTTTTCAAACACCCAGATATAAATGAAGCAAATAAAAATGGAAAGAAAGTTTACATGAATGAAAACTTCCAAATCAACCAATACCAAATGCATAGAAAAAATATTTCCTCATAAGCAAGCAATGATCAGATTCTCTCATACTGTCAGGTTATTCAGACTATATTCTTTGGAAATCACATGAATTTATATTCATTTAGGCATTGTAGCTTTTAGGTAAAATTTCAAACAATTTTAGTAAAATTTTTCTTAATGTAAGGGTTCAAGTATAATCAAAGATCAAAATCAATTCAATTTTGCAAACAAATCTCATTATTATCCTCTGATTTTTATTTTATATTATTAGAAGAGGATAAAGAAAAATGTGTTATAGTCATACAATGGAATACCATACAGCTTTTTAAAAAATGTTTTAAATCCTGTCATTCACAACATTAATAAATCTGGTGAACATTATGCTAAATGAAATAAGACAGTCATTGAAGAATAAGTACTGCATGATTCCACTTATCTGAGTTACTTAAAATATTCAAACTCTTAAAAGAAGAGTATATAATTGTTGTTAGGTGCATCAAGTTGTTTCCAACTCATAGCAACCCTCATAGTGTAGTCACTGGTTGATTGTTTTAGGGATTGTTTTGGGAGTGGACTGCTACATCCTTCTCCTATTTTTGCAGTGCTGGAGATTAAACCTGGGTCCTCAGATAGTGCAGAGCAACACTCTATCAACTGAGCTAAACCTCAGCTCATGAGAATACAATCATGGTTGCCCAAATCTGAGGAAGATTGGGGAGAAATGAGGAACTTTGTGATATGGGTATGAAGTTTCTATTACATGAAATGTGTAAGTTCCAGAGATCTGCTGCACAAATAGTGCCTATGATTAATGATACTGTATGTGAACTTCAAAGTTTGCTAAGATTGTAGATCTCATATTAAGTATTCTTATAAAAAAAAAAATAATAATAATAAATAGAAGAAATTGGGAGAGGTCCAATATGTCTATTATCTTGATTTTGGTGATGATATTGCAAGTGTTTTCATATGCCCAAACTCATCAAATTGTGTGTGTTAAATATGCATAGTTCTTAGTATATCAATAATACTTCAATGAAGATGTTAAACAAAACCAGAAACAACAATAAAAAATGATTACAAAGCTAGAGTGCTGGCACAGGCTTGTAATCTTAGCATTGGGGAAGCATAGGCAAGAGGATCATAAATTTGAAATAATCCTGACTACATGTTTTAAAAAGCAAACAAACACCAAAAAAAATTCTAACTATATTTGTATAGCATTTTAAGTTGGGAATTTATAATATTAAGCTTCAGGTTTTCATACTAATTGTCACACGAAGTGATATAGATATCACCTTTCCACTTTGGTTACCTTTAAAGTTTGTGCTTACCTTTAAAGTGACGGGGGTTAACTGGGAAGGCCTTAGATTTTCCCTCAGCTTGACTAAACTTTAATTAGGTTTTCTCCAAACCCTTGACCTTTCTTTCACCCCAACTCTTAGAAAATCCAGATGACCTAAATGCAGAAATCCTTACTTTCCTTTTTCTTATAGTGTGTGCTTTAGAAAATGTGTAATTGTAAATTATTTCCTGTCCCTTTGAGATTAAAACTTTTTCAAAAGCCTCTTGCCTTTTTTACAGCCCAGGAATATCTTTCTCAAAGACCTAACATCTTTTCAAAATGTAATCACCAGGGAATACAGTACCTGTTATGGTTTGAATTTAAAATGTCCCCCAAGGGTCATGTGTTTGAACACTTGGTCCCCAGCAGGTGGCACTGTTTGGGGAAGTTGTGGAACTTCAGAAGGTGAGACACAGCTGGAAGAAGTAGGTCACTGTGGGTAGACCTTTATGTTTTACTCAGACCCTTAGCTTCAGTCATTCTCTTTCAGCTCCTATGTGCTACAATGTGAAGCACCTCAGCCACATGGGCTTCCTTTCCTTTTGTTGTTGTTTGTTGGTGGTGCCATCGAGTCGTAGCCACCATATATCCCCACAATAGTGGACTAAAATCTTCTGAATTGTGACAGAAATAAATCCTTCCTCCCTTAGGGTATTCTCTCAGGTACTTTATCATAGTGATGCAAAACCTAACTGGGAAATAACACTGGTACTAGAGGAATGGAGTCATTACTATACTTAACACTAATGATATGGTTCTTGGGCCTTTGGAAGTGACTTGCAGGAAGACTTTGGAAGAGTTTGAAGATACAGGCTAATGAAGTCTTGGAATGCTATAAGCGGATATTAATGGTTGATGCTGTTGGGAATTCGGAAGACTAGAATGCCAACAGCAATACAGACAGTAATGAAGGTGCTCATTGCATTTTAAAGGGCAATGAGGACATTATTGGGAATCCTGCTAGAGGTCATTCATGTTACCAACTGCCAAAGAATCTGAGTACATTCTACTCATGTCCTAAAAATTTTACTGAGGCCAAATTAAAAAGTAATGAACTAATTAATTTGAAGACCTGGGGTTTGGCTTAGTTGGTAGAATGCTGCTCTGCACTCTCTGAGGACCTAGGTTTGATCCCCAGCACCACAAAAATGAGAGAAGAACATGGCAATCCACTCCCAAAGCAATCTAGAAATGATCAGCCAATGAAAACTCTGAGTCACTATGAGTCAGACCCCACTAGACAGCACCTAACAACAGCAATTAATTTGATGGAAGAAATTTCAAGATAGTATATTGATAGCGTAATATTGATTTCAAGATAGCTGTGGCCCAGTTACTACTAGAAGCTTTTAGCCAGATTTATAAAGTATAACATAAGCAAAAAGCAGAAAAGAAAGATTTAAAAATTGTGCAGTCTGTCCAGAGAAGCAGAATATTTAAAGTTGCAGACAAAGAAATAGGTTATTAAAGAGATTACCACCATTAAGGTGAAGGTTCAGTGGAAGAATAGGAATGGTAGTTAAAGGGCAAGTCGGTAATTGGCCAGACCCCACCTATTGAAGGCTCCTAGATGTAAAACTGCAAACTTATTTAAGAGATATAAAGATATTCCTTTAAAAAAAAATGAAACAAACAACAACAACAAAAAACAGGGTCCAAGGACATCATGCTGGAAACACAGAGTGCCTAAGGAAATGTTCTGAGTTCAGATACCAAGACACTCAGAGGTCCTTGCAGCTGGATCCAATGGGGCCCAGCTACTGTCTGAGATTACAGCAGACCTTGATGTTATCTGCAAGGTGCTTGTTTTCTAGGCACTCAGAATGCAAGGGTCATGGGGTCATTGAGGCTTGCAAAAAATATCCCAGAAAGAGGTATAGAAGACTAGGCAATATGTACCATGTCCAATTTCTTTGTGAAGCACTCCTGAGAGGCAGAGGAGTGAAGAATGAGAAGCAGCCTAAGCAGCAAAGGAGACCCTTGTTGTTGTTGTTAAGTGCCGTCAAGTCAGTATCTGACTCATAGAAACCTTCGTAGGGTTTTCAATGGCTGACTGTTTTGGGATTGCCAGGTCCTTCTCCCACTTTTGTGGTGCTGGGAATTGACCTCGGGACCTCAGAGACTGCAGCGCAGTGCTCTACCAACTGAGCTAAACCCCAGCCCAGTATGGAGACCCTAGGATGTTGAAATTGCCAGACTGGAATTTCTGCTAAGGAAAGATGCTGGAAATGAGTGGGGCTAGCCCAAGATTGTCGTATGGCTTGCAATAGCAAGCATTAGGAATGAGGTGGCCCAAACCTGTTGGAGCCCAGATGCCACCTCATGAAGAGCCAGACATGGTGCTGCAGGGTTCAGTGTTTGCCCTGTAGGGTTTTGGTCTTGTTTTGTTCCTTCCTATCCTCTTGTTCCTTTCTTTTGGAATGGGAATATTCCATTATACATTGGGAACATGTAACTTGTTTTTGTTTTTTACAGGGCCTTACAGCTAAAAATTACTTTGAATCTCAGAAGAGGCTTTGAACTTGGACTTCTAAACAGTGTTGGGACTCTTGGACATTGGGGCCTGTTAAAGTTGAATTGGAGGCATTTTGCATTGTGAGATGGTCATGAGCCTTTGGGAGCCAAGGGAAGAGTGTTATGGTTTGAATCTAAAATATCCTCCAAAGGTCCTGTGTTTGATCATTAGGACCCCAGTGGTTTGCACACTTTTGGGAAGTTGTGAAACTTTGGGAGGTGGGATCTACCTGGCAGAAGTAGCTCACTGCGGGCAGGCCTTTGAAGATCTTACCCAGGCCTCCAGTTCCAACTGATTCTCTCTGTCTCTCTCTCTCTCTCTCTCTCTTTCTCTCTCCCTCCATCTCTCTGTCTCTGTCTCTGTCTCTGTCTCTGTCTCTCTCTCTCTCTCTCTCTCTCTCTCTCTCTCTCCCTGTCATCTGCCATGATGTGCAAACTCTTTGGCACTTGGGCCTACTGTCTGCTCAGCTGCCACACCTCCATGCCACTCTGGATGGAAATCCTCTGAACTATGAGACAAATAACTCCTTCCTCCCTTAAGTTGTTCTGTCAAGTATATTGTCACAGAAGCACAGAAGCGAACTAACACATCCTTCCATCTCACAGACTCTCTGGAAGGGTCAGAGGGTAACTTTGGGGGAGTAGGGGGTACCTTGTTCCAAATTGAAAAACTACCTCCTGTCACAAAGATATAAGAAAGCTTACCTTTCCTTTGGGTAGAACCAATTATCAGATGCTAAAAATTCTCTTAACCTCTATTTAAATGGAGTTGGCTATGAATGCATTTTTGTCACTCTCTCCTATTGCAATAGTGTTGAATAAAGTCCTCCTTGAATGTTTAACATTGTCCACTTCAATTTTTGCTTTGACAGGGTGAACTAGCTCATCTCCAAGGGACTTTTACCAGTTGATGGATATTAAGTTTCTATGAATAGGGCTTTTTCATTTGAGTTGAATGCAAAGATAATAGCAGCCATTTTACAGAATATAAAACAAGACATGGTAGAGCTTAAAATTTAGCAAAATCATAAATGGTGATTTTCCTACATATAATTACTAGCACTCATTCAGCAGACTAGATAATCTCCCCCATTGATCAAGCATTCTTCTTAATCTTTTCTTTCTAACATTGTGTAATACTGAAGTGTTCTTTCAAAATGAAATACAAAGTTTTGCTATCATCACTGGTACCAATTTTTTTCTATTGTACCATCTATTTCAGAATGATTGCATTTGAATTATTTGTTTTTTTATTAGAAATTTTTAATGTACATCATAATGTGATTCATTTTGACATGCTTTTCATTGTGACAATTTTCATATATGCAATTTGATAAGCATTATTCATATAGGTTACCCCTTACCCTCCTCTATGTTTCCCCCCTCCCCCCTTCCTATCTAAGTTTCCCATCCAAGTCTTCTCTATCTTTTACTATATAGTA
>VMDO01033436.1:0-17974 GCA_007922755.1 Pedetes capensis
GTTCTATAATTTGATCATTATGTATTCATATGGTATATCTACATATACTTTATTGTATTTGGAGTTCCTTGAGCTTTCTGAATCTGAAGTTTGATCTGTTTTTATCATTTTTATCTCCTTCTTACTCTTCATCACTATCTCTAAGCTTTTCTTTAATAATTCCAATTTCTGATTTCTTATTGAGACATTTTGGGTAATTTCTTCAGTTCCTCCTTGACTTCAGCAATTTTTTTCTTTTTTCTGTTAGGATTATGAACTGACTCTTTTTTGTACCGGCAGGATGAACCCAGGGCATTGAATGTACTTTACAAGTGCTCTTTCACAAAGGTCCATCCCAAACCCTATTTTTATTTATTTGTTTTCTTTTATTGGAAGTTTTTAATGCACAATTTAATGGGTTTCATTATGACATTTCCATCTATGTATTTCATTGTATATTACTCCCATGACTTCCCCCTTACCCTCTCATAACTCTCTTCCCCACCCCTCCCCCCCACCAATGGTCTCCTTTCTATGTGCACTTCTGTGAGACTATTTATCTATATACATGCATCCTGATTTTAAGCCCAAACTTTTTTCACTAGTGATCTACCTTTTTACATTCTCAGCAGTATTAGGTGAGTGATCTAGACCATTTACATTGTTGCCAGTGTTCTGTATTATTACTATTATTATTTTAAAAAATTTTAGCTATTCTTGTAGGTTTTTCTTTTCTATCTTCCCCTTTGTTTTCCACCATACTCATAAAGTTGTGCTATATACATTGAGGTTGATCTCTTCCCCTTAATCCCTTGTCATTAACCCTCCTCCCCCTCCCATCCTCTCCAATCATCACTTCCCTTTGCTAGATGCCTCCCTCCTTCTTTCACTCCTTAATTGTCCCTTCTACACTAAGTTTAATTGAGCTTTTATTATGTTTCAATTTATGTATTTATGTATTTTTTTCCTTCCTTTAAGTTTGACTCAGCTCTCACATATGAGTGAGAACATATGGTCTCGGCTTGCAGAAAAATGAAAACAGACCCATACCTCTCAATATGCATGAGAGTTAACTCAAAATGGATAAACAACCTCAACATAAAGCCCAAAACCTTAAAATTACTAGAAGAAAAGGTAGTCAATATGTTTCAACATATAGGCATAGTAAAGTATTTCCTTAATAAGACTCCAGTTGCTCAGGAAATTGCAACAAGAATAGATAAATGTGATTACATGAAATTAAAAATATTCTGTACAGAAAAAGAAATAATCAATAGAATCAAGGAAGTCCCCACTGAATGGGAGAAAATCTTCACATCCTATACATCAGACAAATAGCTAATTTCCAGAATTTACAAAGAACTCAAGAAAGCAACTCCTAAGACAACAAATAATGCAATACACAGGTGAGCAAAGGAACTGAATAGACAGTTCTCAAATGAAGAAGCTCATAAGGCCATGAAACACATGAAAAAATGTTCAATATCCCTAGCCATTAGGGAAATGCAAATCAAAACAACTCTGAGATTCTGCCTTACTCCAGTAAGAATGGTCATGAGCAATAAAACACATAAATGCTGGTGAGGTTGTAGAGAAAAGGAAACCCTCTTATGCTTTTGGTGGGGCTGTAAATTGGTTCAATCACTTTGGAAATCAATATGGAGATACCTCAGAAAACTAAAAATAGATCTGCCATATGACCCAGTTATACCACTATTGGGAATATACCCAAAGGGAGATGAGGCATCATACTATAGAGACACCTGCATCTCCATATTCAATGCAGCACTTTTCACAATAGCAAGGATATGGAATCAATCAAAGTGCCCATCAACAGAAGAATGGATTAAAAAAATTATGGTACATATACACAATGGAATACTATTCAGCAATTAAAAAATGAAATAACATCATTTGCAGCAAAATGGGTGGAATTGGAGAACATTTCAAGTGAATGAACACAAACCCCAAATGAGAAATATTTATTTTATTTTCATCTTGAAACAGAGTCTCACTAAGTTACACAGGGTGCCTCTGGCCTCAAACTTGCAATCTTCCTGCCTCTATCACCTGAGTCACTAAGATTATTAGGTTGTGAGCTACAATGCCTGGCTCTGGATTGAATTTTTCATATATTGTATAATTTATTTCTAGAAGTTCTGTTTTCCTTATTTTCTAAATCTCCTTGTTTGTTACTTATATTATTGTTTCCTTGGGCTATGTAGCAGGCAAAATAGAAGTCCTTTCAAGATACTCATCCCCCACATGTCTGTCAGCTTGTCCTGCTGTGGGAGCTTGTGTGTAGCTGTGATGCTGAAAGCTATGCCATTGGTATTTCAGATACCAGCAGGGCCACCCCTGGTGGACAGGTTTCACCTTAGCTTCCAGACTAAGACAGAGTAGGGAGAAGGACCCTGTAGCCCACTCCTGAAACAATTAGCCCTTGAAAACCCTATGAATATCAGAGAAGCACTGTCAAATATAGTGCTGGAAAATGAGTCCTCCACCTGTACCCCAGGCTGGAAGACATTCAAGAAACAATTAGGGAAGAGTTGCCTCTTCAAAATAGAATTGACTTAAAAACAGGAATTTAGTAAAGCCCATGGTACCTCTTTTTGTTGACTTGGCATGACTCAAAATGAGAAGAAGCACAGTGGCTTCAAAAATGGGTTTAAATATAAAAAGATTGTGTGCATGGTGTGGTGTTGGAGAATGCTTTGTTCTGTGGTCCATAGGGTTGATATGAGTCAGACCCAACTCAACGGCATTAATAACAACACAAATGCCCATATCCTAATCCTTGTTGTTGTTGTTGTTGTTGTCGTTGTTAGGTGCCATCTAGTCCAGTCTGACTCATAGTGGCCCAATGTACAGCAGATAGAAACACTTCCTGACTCTGTGTCAGGCACAGGATCTTATTTATTTTTAAGCCCATTGTTGCTGACACTGTGTCAATCCATCTGGTGGAAGGTTTTCCTTTTTTATTTGTTGACCTGCCACTCTCCTAAACATGATGTCCTTCTCCAGGGATTGATCTCTCCTGACTACATGTCTGAAATATGTAAGACATAGTCTGGCCATCCTTACTTCCAAGGAGCACTCTGGTTGCACTTCTTCTAGGACAGATCTGTTGGTTCTTTTGGCAGTCCATGGTATATTCAATAGACATCTCCAGCACCACAATTCAAAAGCATCAATTCTTTTCCTGTCTCCCTTGTTCAATGTTCAGCTGTCACAACCATATGATGCGACTGAAAATACCCTGGCATGAGTCAGACACACCTTCCTCTTCAATGTGACATCTTTGCTTTTCAATACTCTAAAGAGATCTTTTGCCACAGCTTTTCCCAGAGCAATCATCTTTTGATTTCTTGACTGCTGCTTCCATGGGTGTTGATTATAGAGCCAAGCAAAGAAAAATCTTGGACAACCTCAATCTTTTCTCCATTTATTGTGAAGTTGAGAGCTGACCCAGTTGTAAGGATTTTTGTTTCGTTGATGTTTAGTTGCAACTCATACTGAAGGGTATGATCTTTGATCTTCATCAGTAAATGTTTTAAATCCTCTTCATTTTCAGCAAGCAGAGTTCTGTCATCTGCATAATGCAGGTTGTTAATGAGTCTTCCTCCAATCCTGATGCCACGTTCTTCCTCATTTAGTCCAGCTTTCTGGATTATTTGTTCAGCATATAAATTGAAGAGATATGGTGAAAGTACACAGGTCTGACACACACCTTTCTCAACTTTAAACCACACAGTGTTTTCTTGTTCTATTGGAACAACTGCCTCCTGGTTCACATACAGATTCCTCATGAGTAAAATTAGGTGTTCTGGTATTCCCATTTTCCAAAGTGTTATCCATAATTTGTTATGATCCACACAGTCAAATGCCTTTGCATAGCCAATGAAACATAGATAGACATCTTTCTGATATTCTCTGCTTTCAGCTAATATGCACCTGACATAAGCAATGATGTCCCTGGTTTCCCGCCCTCTTCTGAATCCCGCTTGCTTTTCTGGTAATTCCCTGTCTATAAACTGCTGCAGTCACTTTTGAATGATCTTTAGTAAAATGTTGCTTGTGTGTGATATTAATGATATTGTCCAATAGTTTCCACATTCAGTTGGATCCCCTTTTTTGGGAATAGGCACCAATATGGATTTCTTCCAGTCAGTTGGCCAGGTGGCTGTTTTCCAAATCTGTTGGGATAAACATGTTAACACCTCCAGTGCTGCATCTGTTTGTTGAAACATCTCTATTGGTATCCCATCAATTCTATTTCCATCAAGCCCAGTTCTTAGAAGCTATGAATATATTCTTATATGATAGAAAGTAATTGAGGTTGCTTATCACATCACTTTAGGATAAGGAATTTATCTGGGACAATTTGTGTGGGTCAATGCAAAGAAAACCATCCTTCAAATTTGCAGTAGGAAGAGCAGAGTCATTGTCAGTGATGGGATGTGAGGAAAAATCAACTGGCCATTACTGGATTTGAAGACAGGAGGCAACACTGTAAGGAACTGAAGAGCCTCTAGAAACTGGAAAAGACAAGAACAAAGATTCAGGCCTAGAGCCTCTAGGAGCAACCTAGCCTTGCCAACACTTCAATTTCAGCTCAGTGAGATCCATGTCAGACTTTTTCTTTTTTTTGGCACTGGGTGTTGAGCCCATGGACTTGCACTTACATGCTTTGCAAGTACTAGACCACTGAGCTGCATCTTCAGGCCTTTTTTCTTTTCTTTTTTTTTTTTTTTTACTGTTTTGAGACAGGGGCTCCCTAGATTACACAGACTGTCTCTGGTCTCAAACTTGTGATCCTCCTGCCTCTACCTCCTGAGCTGCTGGAATTATAGGTGTGTGCCACGATGCCCTGCTATGTTGGGCTTCCGATCTATAGAATGATAATACATTTGTGTTGTTTTAAACTTCTAAGTTGGTGGTAATTTGTTATAGCAGCAATAACAAACTAATGTAGGCTCCATGGCACACATCTGTAACCCCAGCAACTCTGGAGGCTGGGGTAGGAGAATCATGAGTTCCTGGCCAGAAGCAGCCTGTAAACTTAGTGAAACCTTGTCTCAATATAAAACGTAAGTGGCTTCGAGTGCAGCTCCGTGGTAGAGCACTTGTCTAATGAATGGGAAGCTCTGAGTTCAATCTTGTTACTGAAAAATAAAAAAGAAAGAAAAAAGGAAAAGAAACTAATGCAGGATATATAGACAATTTTTAAAAATATGTTCTTCTTGTACATTTTATTATTGGGTTCTGATATCCATTTTTCCCTCTGGTCTGATATAAATTAAGGCATTTCACAAATATTCCAGTTCTCTTTCTGTGCATGTGACACAATTTGATTTCTCTGATCTTTTAAAATTTTGTTTTACTTTATTTTTAGTTGACACATAATAATTGTATACATTTTGAAGATACAATGTGATATTTCAGTATATATGATCGAATCAGAGTGATTGGTGCATCCATCATGTTGGTTGTTGTTATTGCTAGGTGCCATGGAGTCAGTGTCTGACTCATACCGACCCTGGGTACAACTGGTGAAACATTATTGTCAATGGTTCTTTGCTATTCACAGGGCTTTCAATGGCTGATTGTGTTTTGGGAGTAGGTTGCCAGGTCCTTCTCCCAAGCCTACAGTACCTGGTGTTCCCAGGCAGTCTGTCATCCAAGTACTAACCAGGCCTGACCATGCTTAGCTTCAGAGATCTGACAGGATACGACACCACAGTGGTTTGGCTGCAGGCACATCCATCATATCAAACATTTATCTTTTATTTGTGATAACATATTCAAAATCCTCTCCTACCTATTTTAGAGCATACAGCACATTATTATTTATTGTAATCACCACACTATATAATGTTTTTTTGGGGGGGTGCCATTGAGTCAGATCTGACTCAGTGATCATATGTACAATAGAACAAAACACTACCCAACACTGTGCTACGCACACAATGTTTTTATGCTTGAGCCCATTGTTGCAGACTATTACGCTTCTTCTCATTTTTCCACATCAGCAAGAGGAGGTCCCAGGGGCTTTACTTCATTCCCATGATTAAGGTTGCCTCTACTTTGAGGATGCAACTCTTCCCCAGTCATTTCTTGAATGCCTTCTAGCCTGGGGGCCTCATTTCCCAGCACTATATTTTACAGTGCTTCTTTGCTATTCATAGGGTTTTCAAGAACCTCGTTATTTTGGGAGTAGGCTGCTGGGTCCTTTTCCCTAGTCTGTTTTAGTCTGGAGGCTCAGATGAAACCTGTCCACCATGGGTGGCCCTACTGGTATCTGAAATACCAGTGGCATAAGTTTTGGCATCATAGCAACACACAACCTCCCACTGCATGACAAACTGACAGACATATGGGAGTACTATATAATAGACATCTAGTACTTATCTTTCCTAACTTTAACTTGTTGCCCATTGAGCAATCTCTTCCCTTTCTTCCTTTCCTCCCAACCTCAGCAGCTTCTGGGAATTGCTATTCTATTCTCAACCTCTATGAGATCAACCTTTTAATTCTGCACCTGAGTTATTTCATTTAACAAAATGTATTTCAGGTGTATCCGTGGACACAGATAATGCTGCTCTTCTGTAAGTATGATGTGTTCAACTGACACCCTCAGCACTATGTATAAGGAGAAATGATGTGTATTCTTTACTGCCTAAAGCTCTAGGAACCAGTGAACAGTTTGCAATATCCTCTTCTACTTTTGTGGTAGTCATGGAAACATACGATAGTACCTTCATCAGCCTATGGTCCCTAATGATGATAACAAACAAAATAATACTACTGAAAAACATTAGATATGAAATCTGAGTATAACATAAACCTTTTTTGCATAATTCTCTGAGATTTGGGTTTTTATTATGAAAATATAAACTGTGCCACTCTACTTATACAGAAATTGGTGCAGAGAGTGAATTTGATCATACTTAAAAAAACAAAATATGTGGCATTGGCTTAATGAGTCAGTCAACAGTGATAAAACATGATGACAGGCAAGAAGAATGGCAATCCATGTAATTCATGGAAAAATCAATGCTTTGGTCACTTGTTTTTCCTTTTTTTCTTAATAATTTTTAAAAATTAGTGTATAATTTAGTGGATTTCATGATGACATTTCCACACGCAAATCAGTGTACATTGCTTGTATCCACCTCCCCCATTACCCTTTCATTACCCTTCTGCTTGAAACACTTTTAAAGGAAGAAAATGTACACAAGATCATGCAACTCTAAGGGACAAAGGAAAGCAAATGTGTCTGTTGGTTGCTATTGGTTTCATTTGATATTATAATAAATATATAAGCTTTAAAAATTAACTTGCGGACTAAGTCCCTCCATCTTATTCTTCTCTCTAAAGGTGACTTTTTTTTACTTGTTTTTTAATGTCTCTTTGCTTTCCTAAATTTCAGTGCTAAGTTTCAATATAGGCACTTTTCCTTCCTGAAGCTTTGAAGTATTTATATTTAATTAGTCTTTATATTGTGGTTGGAATCCCTTGAGTTTCTATTTTATGGAAGCCTCCTATTAGACTCCCCATCTTGGATATACCCTTGGTTTTGTTACCTGTTTTGTAGTCATAGTGAGAAAGGAGAACAAATGTATCAGTTAGTCCTCACATAGAAATTCATAGGTACATTAGAGAAAATGTTATTTATGTTGTTGTTAGGTGCTGTTGAGTCTGACTCATAGTGACCCTCTCAGGGTTTTCAATGGTTGATTGTTTCAGGATTGCTTCCGGAGTAGATTGCCACATCCTTCTCCCATTTTTGTGGTGCTGTGGATCAAACCTGGATCCTCAAAGAGTATGGAGCAGCACTCTACCAACTGAGCTAAACCCCAGCTCTGAAGTTTTTATAGGAAGGGTAAAATAGGTACCTATGCTATCATGTTGCTAGAAATAAAAGTCCCTAAAACAATATTTTAAAGGGCATTAATTACCTTGTATAAATTTTGCTGACAATTTAAAAAGCTTGAAATGATTCCATCTGTTTCCCATTTCAATATTGTCATATTTTACCCTACTCTTCATCCAAGGTGTTTTAGTTTTATATGACAAAGTTCTTATTTTTGTTGGTGTATATAAAGGGTGGAGCTGGGATTTAGCTCAGTTGGTGGAGTACCACTCCACAGTCTCTGAGGTCCCCGGTTTGATTCCCAGCACTGCAAAAATGGGAGAACGATATGGCAATCCACTCCCAAGGCAATCCTGAAAACAGCCACTGGAAACACTAAGAGTGTTGGTATGAGTTGGACAAGACTCAATGGCACCTAACAACAACAACAACAGCAACATATAAAGGGTATTAATCTTATCCATATAAACGTGCTGTCTACACAGATTATCAAGGATTTTTGTTCCACTAGTCATTTACTCTATTTGGAAGCAAGCCAGAAAATTCATGCTAAACAGTTCAGTGTTAGGGCATGGAATATTCAACTAGGTAGGAGATTCTATTGGTTTCATAAGAGTTGCAATATCCAAGACATTGAGAGTAAATAGAGTACTGAAAAATGTCTTGAGTCTGCCAGTACTATGGACTTAAAGTGAAATTCTTTCTGTAATATTTCTTTTAGGCATAGGATGAAATTAAAATTTAAAGGTAACTTAATTTAGATTTGATATCCCTTAAATATTTTTAAATTAAAAAATATATACTTTTCTTCAAGTCTTATATTTAAACCCTAAGTGAACCCTTGTTACTTTTCCCAGAAATATAAAATTAAAATGAAAGTGTTACATTTTATTATGGCATCTGCAAAACTAATTCATTCTCTATGGAGAGTAAGAAACTCTGGTATGCTTAGGAATAGAAGTCTTTTTCTTCAAGTTTCCTGTTTTCTTTACTAAATCTAAAGCCAAGAGTGAGCTCTGAGTCAGCAGTAAAAGAATAGACCAACATTCCATTAGATCAGTCAGACTTCAGATCTTAAGCCCTAAGAAAAAGTTTTCGAGGCATAAAATACTAATGAGGACGTTGCCTGCTGAATAAGGACTTATCCAGGTATCACATTCATCTGTATAAGAAATGGAGTTGTACCAGCTTCCTCAATGTATGATCTTCAGTCACAGCCAGGAAGGACTGGGAAGAGAAGTGTAAGTGGTTCAAAACAAGGGACAGAGGACATTAAGTATTATCACAGGAAAAAAAACAGAAAAAGAATATATTAACACGGTTTGCAATTCTCTAGATGGTTGATGGTTATACTTGATGGTTAATATACTGTACTTGATGGTTAATAATTCCTCCTAGGACATGAGTTAACCTCTTTTGAATCTCTTAACTTCTTCTTATCTGGCTTTCTTTATATCTCTAAATAATATGCTCATATTGATAGATTTTACTGTCAAGTTTATGCCTTATATTGTGATTTCTTACTATGCTGGTTTATTTATGCCATTTCATCTCTCCTTCCTCATTTGTTCATTCAATAAATATTCACTAAGGGAATATAATAAGCCAGGTCCTGGGGATAGAGCAATTAATGCAACAGATAAGATCTCTGCTCTTAAAGAACACATGGTCCATTGAGGAGAGGATCAGCATGGAAATGAATTAATGAGAAAATTCAAATGTTAATGAGTGAAATGAAGACAATAAAGCATGGTAATGTTAGCAAAGAAAAGCAGTTCATACCAAGGATATAATTACTTTCTGCTCTGCTGTCATCTCTGTCCAATATCTTCCTACCGTCATTTTGAAAATATGGCAGCCCCAATTCCAGACTCACAGAAAGACAGGAAAATATTCAATCTTTTTGCTTCTCTATGTTAGGAAGGGTAGGGTTTAACTCAATTGGTAGGGTGCTTGCTCTTGTGCTCTGAGGCCTTGGGTTCAATCCCCAGCACCACAAACATGGGAGAAGGACCTGGCATCCCACTCCCAAAACAATCAGCCATTGAAAACCCCATGAATAGCAGAGAAGCACTGATAGAATGTCAGGCATGGCACAGTGTTGGGTGTTGTTTCATTCTGTTGTACGTAGGGTCACCTAACAACAACATTAAGATCAGCAAAATCTTTCCTAGAAGTTGTTCTTCAAGCCACTGTCTTGTCTTCTTTCCAAATTAAGTATTGGCAAAGCAGTAGAAATGCTATGATTGATTTAAACCATCAAAATTTACTCAAAAAGGAGATTGGACCACCATTCCCAGATCACCTGGGAGAGAGGTAAGATTGTGAAAAAAAGTACGAGGAATATAGAGATTGCATTTTGAGAAGGTGTCTGCTGCAGTTTTTCTTGACTTAGACTTTATCTGGAGTATATTGCCTTAAGTAGTGTCTTTAAAAATTGTGTGGAAGCAAATTTTTTGATCTCCTGTGTATGTGAAAATATCTCAATCTTACTTTTCAAATGATTGATGGTTGTCTAGTTATAGACTCCCAGAAAGAAAAGGTGTTTCCTCAGAACTTTGAAGAGATTTCTATATGTCTGCCAGGTTACTATGATGAGAATTTTCATACAGAATTTTGTAAGTAATCAATTGAATCCTCTGGATCTTTTTAGAATATATTCTTAATTCTTGGTGTGCTATCATTTCTTAGTGCGGTATTTTTGTTTTCGTTTCCTTTGAACACAGTTATATTGAGATTTCTATTTTGGAATATTTATTTTATTTCTTAAGCATTTATTTCCTTCCATCTTTTAAAATTCTTATTAATATTTTTATTATTTATGTCTTGATAGTCTGAATTGGCCTTCTAATGCTTTTTTCTTCTGTCTTACATTTTCATAGGGCTGGGATTTAGCTCAGTTGGTAGAGCACTGCGCTGCAGTCTCTGAGGTCCCGAGTTCAATTCCCAGCACCACAAAAATGGGAGAAAGACCTGGCAATCCACTCCCAAGGAAATCCCGAAACAGTCTGCCATTGAAAACCCTATGAGGGTTGCTATGAGTCAGATACCGACTCAACGGCACCTAACAACAACAACAACAACACATTTTCATATCTTTTTAACTGTCCATATTATTGCCTATTACCAGTTTGATTTTATGTCAGTTATCATATTTTTAATTTCCATAATTCTTTTCTTTACTGATTCTTCCTTTTTATTGCAGATATGAACACAAAATCTCCTCTAGTCTAAATTATATTTATAATAAACTTTTATTGTTATTTATTAATGATAGGTAATGCATTTTCTGCATTTTTGAATTGACAAAGTAATTGAAAGGAAATTTTAATGGCTTAATTTCTATATAAATATATTAACTTTATAGAGCTATTGCTCTTAGAATGAGAAGATAAACTATGCAGAAATGGAGAATGACATCTAAAAGGACTAATGGCATAGATGCTAGTTTTTCACAGTTTCTTTTCTCTTCACTCTTCTACATTGACATTTTTCTAGTTTTACCCATCCCTAAATTGGTCCCTGCCGTCTCACTGACCACTCTGAGATTTTAGTAAAACCCTCTGTCTCCACCATCTAGTTTATTCGTTTACTTTTGTCATTCTTTTTCTAACATATCAGCTAATATGTAGCAAAAATTTTCAAAATGAATTGATTAATTCATGCCGAGATGTGAATGATTGGTAGTCCAAAGAGAAGTCTTGAAAGCTAATTGATCTTTAATTGGCCTGAGAGAGAGAAAACATTTTTGAGGGCCTCTATAGGACCTCTTGTTTTCTCTAGGCAGACTCTCATTGCTCTGTCCCAGATACATTAAAATAATAACTAGCAGCTTAACACCTGAATTCAGAAAGAATCTTATTTTACCAAAAGTGATATGTAAATGTATTCACTTGATAAAAACCTCCATGTGCACTATATAGATAATCATAACTTCCCACTGTTTTCAGGTAGAAAAGTAAATCTGTCTCTTCATGTTTTTCAAGTTCCTGATGAAAATTACAGGTGCTTTTTACACAGTGCAGTCTGTGGGAGAGAAAAAGTTAACAAGGACTCTTTATATCTTATGCCTTCTTTCTTCCTCAAAAGTATTTGATGCCAGTTTGACTCCAACTTGAAGTCCTTGCTAATATTGATTAAAGGAATTTATTAGGTAGAGATGAATGAGAGTCTTGCATATGTTGTTAAATACTAATGACCAAGGAATGTATTTAGAATAATGAATATCTGATTATTCAATCTGTCTATGTAAACAAACTTGCAATATATGGAACATAGATGCCCTGACGAATGAAGATTAATCATGCAGCCATAATGGAGCTAGGAGACTAACATGATATATAAAATGCACATACCATAAAAGCAATTTTTAAAATTGACTTGGCCCTCAGTTGACTCCTGATAATGGAAACACAACATATCCCAATGCAGGAAATAGACTCCCAATTTGTACCTGACAGCTTCTGCTGTATCAGGGCTGGATATGCTGCTGAACTTGTCATGTTTTACTAACCATCAGTAAAGTCTAGTTTCTGGGTAAGATCTGTGTTATTTGGAGAGTCTATTTGATGATCTCAATTTTTGTGATCATGTAGTGTGTGTGCACAAGCAATTATCATTCACAAATTCTTTAAAATGTATTCAAGAAAATGTACATGTTCTATACTGTATATGAATATAAGCACAAAACAGAAATTATGGCATAATGGAAAGGATAAGGACTTTGAATTGGGACCTGTGCTTGAATCTCATTCTTGTAATTACCAGATATTCATATTTTTGCAAGTTACTTCTCTGAATTTCAGTTTCTTCATTAGCAAGAATGGCACCTATTAGTAATCTTAATAGACTATGGCAATTAAACAAGGCAATTTATTGATGGTACCTGTAGTCTTATCAAACAGTTGATTCTGAAAATATATCATTCCTTCCTTCTCTTTCTTTCCCACAGGTCACATTTATAAACTAATGTTATCTTCAGTATTGTACCCAATTACACACATTCTGACATGAATACACACACACACACACACACACACACACACACATATTGAGACAATATACACTTATTTGAGTTGATTTGATGAGTATAAATAATGATAGCCAATTAGGTAGAAAGACTGTGACATTGATTTCCTCTGATATATGGGAATTCCAGCTTGAGTCCAAACTTGATTCATATCTAGGAATCAGGCACATATAAGCTTTTCTGAAGGATTAGTGGTACAATTGTGTGGAAGTCCATTTTCACATGTGAAAATCCTAAGAGAAGAAAGAATAATGCCTGAAAGGACTGACCTAGTAAAACAAATTCCTTTGTTGTTTGTTGTTAGGTGCTGTTGAGTCAGGTCCAACTCATAGTGACCCTATATAAAACAAAACAAAACACAACACTCCCTGACACTGTGCCATACCCAGCAGTATGTCAATGCTCCCTGCTATACATATACATGCTTTTCATATACATATACATACATATACATGCTTTTCAATGGTTCATTGTTTTGGGAGTGGGCTGCCAGGTCCTTCTCCCATTTATGCTGGGAATCGAACCCAGGGCCTCAGAGAACACAGAGTGGCACTCTGCCAACTGAGCTAAACCCCAGACCAGACATGTCCTAGTAAGGAAGAATTCTTTGTTTAACATCAGCTTACTATGGAACACTGGCATTTTAAAGATTACAGTCCAGCTGTTTTGGTGGAGATAGTTGGCTCCTGAAGGATTTGGTGGCTCATAACAGATGTGTGGGAGAAAGCGTATGTGTTTAGAACATGGGAGACAGTTTGGGAAATTGAGGAAGCTGGGGTTAAGGTGTTCTTGGCAAGGTGATTGAACTCCTTTGTAATCAGGGGTAGGTAAAAACTGATCAACTTTGGACCACTGTAATGAAGCCTGTATTATAGTTATAAGTATATGCTAAGGGATCTAATCCCAGTAAGCATATTAAGTTACATTAAGACCTAACTCGTGGGCAGAGCAGCCTGCCCACCCTGACCAAGTGCCTCAGGCACATTGTACATACTTATATCTTTGTTCATTTTGTATTCTTTGATTAAATTCAAGAGGTTAATTAAAATCAGTTAATACCTAAATGTTAATCATCATTTCTTCTTGTAGTGCTTGGAAACTAAACCTAGGGCCCTGCACATATTTTACAAGTACCCTCCCACTCAACTGTATGGCCAGCCATTTAAAACATTTTTTTCCTTATCTTTTTTTTTTTTTAGTTCAAGTCTCTCTAAGTCACACAGGCTGCCTCTGGCCTCAAACTCACCATCCTCCTAGCTCCGCCTCCTCAGTAGCTGTGACTACAGGTGTGCATCACCGTATTTGGCAATCAATGGCAATATTTATTGAAAGTGCCAAGTTTGAGGAAAAGTGGGCCTTCTTTCTATGTTGACAGATTGTTATGTGAAATAATGTTATTTTAATCCGTTATAGAAAAGGCTTGTTGAAAATAATACTGGATGATTTTCTGGAATGTAAAACTAGCTTTAGTTCAGGAAAAATTATGTGTCTGTTCCAGTAAAATATAATTATTTGTTTCCTTTTGTAAATGTACTTAATTTTATTAATCATGCTAATTGTGTGCATATGTAGAGAGGGTCTTATCCATGTATTTCAAAAGTCATCTTTGAGGTCAAATAATACTTAGCGGTTTCTGTAAGAATCATCATTGGTAAAATAAGCTAATAGGCAATTTGTGGGGATTAGCATTGTATTTTCATTCTTCAGCATGTTATTTAATTTGTATAAAAACACTGAATTGACTTTTCTTAACTTCTTCCCAAGGAACCATTATTATAACCTGTTTAGCTGGCTGATAGCAATCCAAGCCTTTTACTCTGAGGGTTGCTATTAACCACTGCTCTTAACTATTCTAGAATGCTGGTTCTATTCTAGAAATCTATGGCTAAGTCATCTTCTTAACTGATTTGCTGCCCTGCTAAATTAGAGATTCACTTCTGTGACTATCTGCCCTTTATATCATAAGACTTTTCACTGTAGTCAGAACATCTGAAGTTCCTCTGTCCTGAAAATCACAAACCACAGCAGCCAGAACAGTTGTGAGTGAAGATTGAACTGGCTCTAGAAGTCCAGGAGTGACACAGTAAAGCTAGGACAGGGAAGATTGGTATAGTTTGGGCATCCCAAGCATAATGAGGTTGAGAAATTTAGTCACCTGCTTAAAGTCACTTAACTAGTGAGTGGTAGACCTGGACACCACACCTGGGAGAGTGCTCTGTAAATCTCTTGATGTGTCTGGGTCTCTCCTGGATTACAGCTCAGTAAAGGGAAAGAATAACATCACACAGTTGTATCCCAGGCCCTAGATAATGTCTGGAACAAGGTAATACTTGTTAAACATTGTTAAATACATTAATGGCTAAAAATTGAAAGACTGACATTTAAAAAGTCCTTGATCTTTCTCAGTGTCATGGCCTTAAAGTCACACAAAGAAAATATGCAACTGATTTGTTGAAAGCAGTTGTGTGGAAGTCCTAAAGCAGAGATTGTATGACAGGTCAGTGTGTGTATATACAAAATGGAAAAATAACTCCCTTGCTTCTGGCTTCAAAGGCAGTACTTAACAAAACATAATTTGAGTGCTTGCAACTTAGAAGTTTTCTTCTAGTGTGAGGCTACAGTTGGACTTCACTTTTGGGTCAGGCAATCCTTTTCTACCAGGAAAACATGCCAATAACAAATATGGAGCAACGACCCTTTTTTTGTGTGTGTAGAGAAGATTAAAGTTTTGATGGGTTATAAGCATTAACCTACCTCCTACAATAATTGGAGAATTCATCTCTGGAGATTTATCTCCTACAGAAAAGTGGTCCTTTCAAAGGCTAGATCAGACTGTCTGGTTTTGTGTGGAATTATAGACTACAACTCTTCCCTGTGAGTTTTTAAAGCATTGAGTGCAGGGGACTGGAATTAGATACCATAAGACTACAGGAAAAATCTTCACATCTTATGTTAACCTGGAGCCCTAGTGAAACAAAAGCACCAGAGGCAAAGTGAGAACTACCTGGAAGGGGGCAGTTGATGGATAATCCAGACTTTAGGAATGATTTTTTTCTTTTTTGGTGTTGTGCATTGAACCCAAGTGCCTCACACATGCCAAGGATATGCTCTACCAGTGAACTATACCCTCTTCCTCTTGGAGTGAATTTTATTTTTATTTTTATTTTTCTTGAGGTACTGGGGGTTGAACCCAGTCCCTCATGCTTGCATGTTTTGCAAGTGCTGTACCACTGAGATGCACCCCCCCAGTCCAATTTTTTAGTGTTCTAAGACAGAGTCTTGCTAAACTACGCAGACGGCCTCTGGTCTCAAACTTGTGATCCTCTTGCCTCTGCGCTCCCGAGTTGCTGGGATTACAGGTGTGTGCTACCATGCCCGGCTTGGAGTACATTTTAATTTGCTCCTTGAATAGACTGAACTCTGTAGGTAATAATTACATAGGATTTGTCTCATAACACCATCACTTAAACTCTCTAGGATCCATCTTTTCAACCCCCTCTCAGAATTTTGGGAAGATTCCATGGCTTTTCAGTTATTTTAAAACATTAAAACAAAACATAGTGTAAATCAATTTCTAATTTTATTGACAATTA
Organism: Pedetes capensis; assembly: GCA_007922755.1. Classification (NCBI taxonomy): domain Eukaryota; kingdom Metazoa; phylum Chordata; class Mammalia; order Rodentia; family Pedetidae; genus Pedetes; species Pedetes capensis. The sequence continues at coordinate 16,481 of VMDO01033436.1, forward strand.
AGTGCTTGACCCCTTCCCTTAGCACAAGCCTACCCAAAGATTTGAGAATAGAGATGAGAAGAGAATTTCTGTCTCTTTCTTTCTCTTTCTCTCACACGTATCCCCACACACCCACACCCACACATCCACATCCACACCCCCCGATGGAAACAGGAAGACAGATAAACAGAGAAATAGAGTGATACAGAGCTATAAAGAAAAATCTAAACATCTGAGGCTCTGGCTTCATAGGGTTTTCAATGGCTAATTGTTTTGGGAGTGCGCTGCTGGGTCCTTCTTCTTAGTCTTCTTAGTCTGTCTTAGTCCGGAAGCTCAGTTGAGACCTGCCCACCATGGATGGCCCTACTGGTATCTGAAATACTGGTGGCATAGCTGTCAGCATCACAGTAACACAAGCCCCCACAGCACAACAAGCTAGGAATAGCAGAAAATTATTATTAAATATTGTACCAGAAAATGACATTCCTCCCCCCAGTTTGGAAAGCATTCAAGATATGTCTAGGGAAGAGTTGCCTCCTCAAAGTAGAGTCAACCTCAATGACAGGAATGAAGGTAAGCACCTGGGACCTCCTTTTACTGATATGGCATGACTCAAAATGACAAGAAACATAGTGGTTGCAACAATGGGTTCAAATGTAAAAAGATTGTGTGCACAGCACAGGGTTGTATAGTGTTTTGTTCTGCTGTAAAAAGAATCACTATGAGACGTATCTGACTTATAGTACCCAACAACAACAAACACCTGAGACAGCTATTTGAGAAGTGCCACTTATGGGTGCATAAGATCTCCTTTCAATATGACAATAGAATGAAATGTAGAACATAGTTAGAAAAAATCAGACATTTCTGACTAGATCTTTAAAAGGTAACAAATGAAATCATCTTATTCTTCCAAATCATTTCCCTTGTGGCATTGTGCCAAATGTTTTAGATAGGTGATAATGAGAGGAAGATGTTTTCAGATGTCTCAATGTGTGTAAGATATATGTGAGAACATGAGAGACATGTCCTCATCATTGTGAAGTGTAGAAATGGAAAGCCTAGAATGGATGGGTGGTGCTGTACAGTGAGGTTACCCTGGAGGGAAATAAGACATACTAATGAATATTAGTACTCTCACTAAATATGGGAAGAGATTCTACTTTGTATATTCCTAAAACTGCTATCCTGAACTAAGGGTACAGGGATCAAGAAATAGAAAATGCTGAATGTGATCAAAATTCAATTGACAGTGGTAGTTTTAAAAACCTGTTAATGAGCAACTTCTTACAGAAGTTAATGTTGATGCCATGATGCAAATGTATTTAAGAATAAATTCCCATGGTTGGTAATCAGCCTTTGAGTTAGTTATTATTTTTCTAGTTTTAAAAATTACATGTGATTCCATTATATAAAAATAAAGAAAAATAAATTTTAAGAAGGAGAAAAGATCACTAAAAACTAAAGCACCTGGAATTCTACATCTGGAAATAAAAACTGTTAAATATTTGACTA
>VMDO01033437.1:0-17962 GCA_007922755.1 Pedetes capensis
AAAATGTTTCTATGTATATGTGGAGGGGGGTACTGCCAATCAAATCCTAGCCCACGTATGTACCAGCCACATATTCTGCTGAGCTACACCCCTAGCCCTATGTTTCTACTTGTTCTTTTTCCCTTCAGTACTGGGTATTGAACTCTGGGCCTGCCCATGCTAGGCAAGTGCTCATCCGTCAACCTGCCATCTTCAACCCCCCTTTTAAATATTTTATTTAGAGACATGGTCTTGCTAAGTTGTGCATGCTGCCTGTGGCCTCAAACTTGTGATCCTCCTGCCTCAGCCTCCTGAGTCACTGGGATTATAAGTGTGCACCATGGTGCCCAAACTTGTTTCTACTTTTAAGTGAGTCAGTTTAAATTCTTATCCAATTTATAGATGTGGAAATACAGAAAAATTCCTTTGTGGTGAAAACTAAAGGTAAAAACATACTTATGTTCTACTTATGTACATTTCCCTTATATAATATTCCAAACCACTACAAGTAAAGATTAAATACTTTTCTCTTTGCGCTCTAAATTGGATCTTCTTGCTTCTGTCTTTTCTGTGGTTGAAATTAACTGACCCTCAGAAATTTCTAAAGCGGGTTGTCATATATCATTACTTTATATATGGTTGAGAAAATTAAATCTATCATATAACTAATTTAAAGCTATTTTAAGTATGATCAACACCAACCCAGAGGAGATTGAACAATAAAAATTATTTATAACACAGAATCTATTCATCAGAAAGAACTTAGCCAGTGATGTCTGTGATTTGTAAACACCAGAACAGACAGACTATAAAAAGAGACTAGTTTAAAATCAATAATTATAATTAGCACCCTTCCAGACACCAGAGAATGCCATTTGGTGTAGTGGCAATAGCACAAGCTTTGGAGCCATGCAAATATGGATAAGAACATTTAGTCTCCCAGAACTGTTGCTGGACAGTAATATAATCAGAAGTTACTGCCTCTAAATTCAATAAAACATTAACTTCCTTTTCATCTGGAAAATGGGGATTAATACTACCTGCTTCCCAGAGTAGTTATGAAAACTAAATAAGATAATATATATGAAGCATCTTCTAGCACAATGATTGCTTTGAGGCTCCTTCTTAACAAATGTTCATTTCTTTGGAGATATCTAAAAGTCAGAACAAGACCAGGTGCTGATCATGGATCAGACCATTAACTACTCATATGCAGGTTCAAATTGCAACTGAAGAAATTTAGAATAAGTATACTATGACCTTGAGTATATCCCACCTAAGTTCAGAGATCACCTCAAGAACAGGTTTGATGCATTAGACACTAATGATTGAAAAACAGATGAGTTGTGGCATGAATCAAAGACATCATGCAAGAGGAAAGCAAGTTTGTTAAAAAGAAAAGAAAAAGAAAAGACCAAATTACATGTCAAAAAGAACTCTGAAACTTGCCCTTGAATGTTGAGCAGCAAAAGTAAAAGGAAGGCACGACAAAGTTAAAGAACTAAACATAAAACTTCGAAAGGCAGCTGGAGAAGACAAAATCAAGTATTATAATGAAATCTGCAAAGAGCTGGAGATAGAGTACCAAAAGGGAAGAATATGCCCTGTTTTTCTCAAGCTTAGGGAATTAAAGAAAAAATTCAAGCCTCAAATGGCAATTGTGAGGGATTTTACAGGGAAAATACTAAATGATGCAAGAAACATCAAAAGAAGATGGAAGGAATATACAGAGTCATTATGCCAAAAAGGATTGGTAGATGACCAACCATTTCAAGAGGTTGCATATGATAAGGAACCAATGGTCCTGAAGAACAAAGTGGAAACTGCCTTGAAAGAATTGGTGAAATACAAGGCTCCAGGAATTGATGGAATACCAAGAGAGACGTTTCAACAAACAGATGCATCCATGGAAGTATTCAATTGTTTACACCTTCAGATTTTGAAAACAGCTACCTGGCCAACTGACTGGAAGCGATTCATATCTGTGCCTATTCCCAAGAAAGTGGATCCAGCCAAATGTAGAAATTATTAAACAATATCATTAATATCACACAAGTAAAATTTTGCTAAAGATCATTCAAAAGAGACTGCAGCAGTATAGAAACAGAACTAGCAGAAAATCAACCTGGATTCAGAAGAGGACGTGGAACAAGGGACATAATTGCTGATGTCAGATGAACTATCAGCTGAAAGCAGATACCAGAAAGATGTCTATGTTTTATTGCTGTGCAAAGGCATTTGACTGTGTGGATCACAATAAATTATGGATAACACCATGAAGAATGGGAATACCAGAGCACTTAATTGTACTCATGAAGAATTTGTACATGGATCGGGCGGCAGTTATTCAAACAGAAGAAGGAAACACTGCCTGGTTTAAAGTCAAGAAAGGTGTGTGTCAGAGCTGTATCCTTTCACCATACCTCTTCAATCTCTATGCTGAGCAAAAAATCTGAGAAGCTGGACTTTATTAAGGAGAACATAGCATTAGGATTGGAGGAAGACTTATTAAAAACCTGTGTTATGCAGATGAAACTGAAAGTCTTTTGGGATTCAGCAGATGCTTGCTGAAAGTGAAGAGGATTTGAAACATTTACTGATGAAGATTAAAGACCACAGTCTTCAGTATGGATTGTGCCTCCACACCAAGAAAACAAAAACCCTTACAACTGGATCAGTAAGCAATTTCACAATAAATGGAGAAAAGACTAAAGTTGTCCAAGATTTTGGTTTACTTAGTTCTACAATCAACAACCATGGAAGCAGCAGTCAAGAAATCAAAAGATGTATTGCACTGGGAAAAGCTATTGCAAAAGACCTTTTTAAAGTGCCGAAAAGTAAAGATGTCACATTGAAGATGAAGGTGCACCTGACTCGTGCAATGGTATTTTCTTCTCATCATATGGTTGTGAAAGCTGGACGTTGAATAAGGGATATAGGAGAATAATTGATGCTTTTGAATTATGGTGCTGGAGATGATTATTGAATATACCATGGATGGCCAAAAGAACCAACGGATTTGTCCTAGAAAAAGTGCAACCAAAGTGCTCCTAGAAAGCAAGGATTCTAGACTGCATCTTATATATTTTGGATGTGTTGTCAGGAGGCACCAATACCTGAAGAAGGACATCATGTTCTGGAGAATGGCAGGTCAGCAAAAAAAAGGAAAAGCCTTAACTAGATGGGCTTACATGGAGGCTGCAACAATGGGCTTAAACATAAAGACTGTGCCTGGAACAGAATAGGGGAGTGTTTCATTCTATTGCTATGAGTTGGACCCAACTCGATGGCACCTAACAACAACAACAAGGATTAGCTCAGTTGGTAAGTGCTTGCTCTGTGTACTCTGAGGTCCTGAGTGATCCCAAGCACTGCAAAAATTGGAGAAGGACCTGGAAGCCCACCCCTGAACGAATCCCAAAAGACAACTAGCCTTTGAAAACCCTGTGAAAAGCAGAGAATCACTGACATAGTTTGTTCTGCTGTACACAGGGTTACTATGAGTCGAACCTGAATGTATGGTACCTAACAACAACAACAATAGCAGCAACATCTTGTTTAGGGAATCGCTGCCATACAGACCATCATTCTATTCCCATTTCCACTGTCAGGCCTTGGGTGACAGAATGATACAAAAACAAAAACAAAGCACATATTCTAACTTTCTAACTCTATCCTACCCACCTCTCCCCCATAGCTAAAGTAGTAACAATTTACTTTTCCGTTTGTATTTCTAAAATAATTTAAGTACTTTTTCCTCCACTGATTTTGGGAAAAGCCAGAAGGCTGATCCAATTAAAACAATCCTGAAACAATCAACCATAAAAAACACTGTGATGGTGGCTGAGTCGGACCTGACTCCATGGCACCTAACAATAACCACCACCTCAGTTGGGGTTTAGCTCAGTTGGTAGAGTACTGCTTCACACTCTCTCAGGCCCTAGGTTCAATCCCCAGCACTGCAAAAACAGGAGAACCTGGCAGCACCCTCCTGGAATAATCCCAAAACAATTAGCCACTGAAAACCCTATGAGGGTCACTATGAGTCAGACATGGCCTGATGGCACCTAACAACAACAACATTCTGCCGTAAGTATTTTTTGAGTATTAACTATGAGCAGAACACTGTTTTAAGCACTAAGAATACATTATGAACAAAAGCAAAAAGCCCTGAACATTCTAATTCAGTAAAGTGTGCTACTTTAATTTTACATGTTTAATTAAAACTTTAAAATCCAAGACTATCTACTAAATGCTGTGGTTCATTTTGTTCAACATTTCTTGAACTCATCTCAGAAATATCATTAAAATGGCCTGACCTGAGTACTTTTAATACAGCAAAATACTTGCAATCTACTTCAGTGATAAAATTCAATTAGATCTTCCTTATCGTGATTACATAGTTCTTAAAGTACCAATGCCATTCTTACAAAGTTGACTTCAAAAGAAAGCTAACATGTGTCACAGTGGCTATAAGATTACTTTTTGAGTCTTTCTCAAACCAACTTTACATATCAATTCCAAAATTCTTTGAAAGGTATTTTATGGTTTCCATTCAAATCCTCTCAGATGTTTCTTATACTTGACTTCCAAATATCATTCCAAATATATCCCTGGGATAAGGTATAAAGTAGTTGCCACATATTACTATAAATCTATAAATATTGAAAAATTAATCTCTAAATTAAATCTATTATGTTCTCCAGGTAACTTTTATAAAACTAGGGAACTTGAGGTTGAAAAGCTACAAAGCTTCAGGAAACTGTAGGTAAATATATACAAACCCTCAAAAATAATCTGTACCCATCCCAACACTATAATAAGGCTCTTCACAAATATACTTGCAAATTTGGGGATAGAGGTGTGGCTAAGTGGTAAAGCACTGGCCAGGACCTGGGGTTCAATAAACCAGAGGAAATAAGTCTTAAACTTTAGATAGTCAAAATAACAACAAAAGTCTTTTTTTTTTCCTTTCTTTCAGTGCTGGCTAGGGAATCCAGGGCCTCATGCATGCTAAGCAAGCAATCTACCACCGAACTTTACCCTCAACCTCTTTTTGTTCTTTGAGAGATAGGGTCTCTAAATTGCACAGGCTGCCTCTGGCCTGGAACCTATGATCCTCCTGCCTTAGCCTCCATGGTCATTGGGATTATAGACATGCACTGTCGCACCCAACTTTGGGTTAATTTTTGAAGACTGAAGATATAGATGGAGGTACTGTTCACCCTATATAATCACCTACTTTTGTTTTTGGTTAGAGTTACATGTTTGAAAAAATGGTTGGGTATGATTAGGGTAATCTATTGCCACTGAACAAAATGACATTTTGTAATATCAATGGACCCACATGAACCTTTAAAATTCTTACAAGCTTTTATCATTAAACTTACCAGACCAGATCATAATTCATAATCATTAAATACTAGTGATATGAAAGAATTAAGCAGAGAGTGAATTTTTGGTTCCAAATTTAAAGCTTAAGGCTTTCAATACAGCCTCAAGGTGACTTATGCCAAGAGAAAATTTTCATATTTGGCCACAGCAGGACTAACATCAAAGAGAAAAACCCCTACAAAGGTTGTGACAGGCATTTTAAATACTTAAGCAATGGAAACAACACAGTTGATACATCATCTCAGACAAACTGGTCATCACAGCTTCTGACAGTGTCATATCAAAGTCAATTTTATCCAGATATTCAGAGATCATATGGTCATCTTTAAAAGAAAAAAATCTCTTCTTAAAAAGTATATGTGAAATGAAATATCTACAAAGGATCTTCTAAAGGATGGTAAAGTGAAAGATGGAAGATGAAAACAACCTGGTACTGTTATAATGCCTACACATTTTCTAGATCTGATATATATGACTGAAATTTTGTAGAATAAATGATCCCAAGTCTCCCAGAGAGAAACTTCTTTATTCGTTACTACCTTTCTCTTACCTGCCACTCAAAAATCTTTAAATCAAGATAGAAAGATTAACTATTACTTCAAAAACCTTATAAAGATACAAAAATGGGACTATGCTGGCAAAAGTGATGCTTAAAAAAGGAAAGAGGTGCATGCTCACTTCAGACACTCTTTCATTTGGAGTAAGTACACTCTTCCTTTATTCCTCTCCTCCTTGCTATAAATCCTACTGATCTGTCAAGACTCAGTTCAAGGTCTACCTCTTCCATAGACAGTCCGTACCACTGCTGCTCATGTAAATTTTGCCAGTGAGAACAAGTTCCTATAAAGTTTAACTGGATAAACATGCTATATATATTTGTAATAGTTTCTCCTTACATGCTAATTTCTTGAGGTCACCACATTTCTTTTTAATTCTTTAACTCTCACAAAATGCTTAATGATGCTCAAGGTGTGTTTTACGTGTGAGAATTAGTTATTCTGCCCAGGCCCAAGAATGTGCATAACTGACGTCAGAAATGAAGTGGTTTCACTCATCTGGGCAAGTACTCTAGCCAAGTCCATGTGGTCCTTAGCAGAGTCAGGGGAAAAGATTGAAGGAGAACCAGTTTCTGTCAAATAATCATGAGAGAGACTCTAGGGGTGGCATTTGCCATTTCTGGGATACAGTCTCTCTCCCAGGCTGTTAAGAGCACTGAGTAGAAATCAGATTGCATAAGTCCCAGCCACATGCTTAGCTATGTAAGTTAGTTAACCAGTGTGACTCTCAATTTCCCTATATGCAAAACAAGTATAAGAACGGTGTCTATGTCATCAGGTTGTGGACAACCTCGAGTGAGACAATGCGGTTACAGAAAGTGCTTAGTACAGTACCTCTAGCAATAAAACAACCACAATGACAGTTTATAATGAGTGAGTTGACCTAGGTTATCCTTAACGTCTCATCACACTGCTCATAAACTATGGGCCTGCGAGAACAGGGACAGAATGCTAGAAAAAAGTCACCCCTCCAGCCATGCCCTGAACAAATGACAGCCCCCAGGCAATGTTTCTTTGACAATTTGGCACGGCTGGCTGGATCCCGTCCCTGTTACCGGGTGTCGCCCTGTACCATCACTACACCCACCCCTTCGGCTGGCAAGCATTGTTTGAGCACCTACTATGCTCAGCAAATGGCCTATCGCCCTTGAAGGCTCACGTGGATGCGGGAGGGGACAGGCGACACTCACTTGTTCCTGCGGATCCAATCGATGAGGGCGCGCACCTCGGGCACCTCATCCAGGGAAGGGGGCTCACCGGTGCTGAACTGGTCGGGGAAGCTGCGGTTGAGGTCGTGGCCGCGGCTGTTGTCGCGGCCGCCGGTCCCGGCAGGGCCGCCGTCGCCGAGGCCGCAGTCGCCCTCGCGGGCGCGCTCGAAGCCGTCGGGGTTAAGGCTGGGCAGCACATATATGTCGGTGGTGTTGAGCAGCCGGACTAGACGCGGGTCCCCGCGGCGGTAGCCGGACGCTAGCTCACGGGCCAGGTAGATCAGCACCTGGCGCGACACCGTCTCGTCACCGTGCATGTTACCCACCAGCTTCACCTGCGGCCGGCCGGGCAGGAGCGGCCCCGCAGCGTCCGGCCCCACGTCGCTGGCAGGAAGCAGCGGCTCCAGGCCCGCGGTGAGCCGCAACACCCACAGCGGCCGGCCCTCCACCGAGCGGCCAATGCTGAAGAGACGCGCCAGGCCTGGGGGCCCCGCAGCCGCCGCCTCCTGCAGCGCCTTGCCCAGCTCCTCTTCATGGTAGTAGCGGTCGAACTGGCCCTCGGCCGCCTGGGCGCCCGCACTCGTCGTCGTCGTAGTCGCCTCCGCCTTCTTGATATGCGCCGCCCGGACCGAGCTCCGAAGCAGCAGCAGCAGCAGCACCAGCGGCAAGCACAGCGGCAGCGACAGGCGCCCCAGCCGCCAGGGCTGCCGCACTTCCCAGCCGCTCGCCATCTTCCAGCAGTGCCGCTAACCCGGCTCGGCTCCTGCCACTCGGCGATCCCGGCGGCCGGGGCCCGCCGGATCCCCTACGCGCCTAGCAACCCATCCCGCCCTCCGGCCTCAGCCAATCGTGGACGGGCATGTCGCGGCGTCACGCCAAGGGGCGGGGATGTCCTTAAAGCGGACCGTTTCCCTCTGGGCGTGCCTTCCTTTCTCCAGTGGAGAAGGGTTTGGTCACTCTTGCGCTGAGGTTCTCCTCCCTCTCTTCCCTGCCTCTTTATTTCCTCTTCTCCATCTGCAGTGCTTCTCCTCTACTCGCTCAGTCTCTTTCTTATGGCTTCTCCCCTTAAATTGTCAACCCCTTTTCTAAGACACCTTCTCATCTTTGTTACAGCCTTTCTCAGCTGCGCTGTAACACTAAGAGCCAAGAATCTAAAGAATCAAAAGGTTCCAAAGACTTAAAGGATTCGAAGAAATCAATAGGTTCGTAAGAATCTACGTTCGAAGACTCACAGGACACCCTAGTCCAAACTCCTTTGCTCACTTTCCTCTGGATGCGTCTCTTCTTGGCTTGAGCCCGGCTGCCTGCATGGGGTCGAAGAGAGTGGGACACCTGGAGTACCTCACAAGGCAATCTGTTCCATTTTTGAGTTGCTGTATGGAAAGATGTCTCCTAGAGGCTAAGACTGGGCTGGGATTTAGCTCAGTTGGTAAAGCGCTGCTTTGCAGTCTCTGAGGTCCCGGGTTCAATTCCCATCACTGCAAAAATGGGAAAAGGACATGGCAATCCACTCCTGAGGCAATCCCAAAACAGTCAGCCATTGAAAACCCTATGAGGGTCGCTATGAGTCGGATGATGAGTGGGATGGTGACTCAATGGCACCTAACATTAGGCTAAACAGAGTCAGCTGTGTTGTAAGCCCCCTTTGTGTTACTTTTCTTTGAAGTCACCCCATGGTGTTTCACTGCAAGTTCCCTATGTGTGCTACACTAAGCCCTTCTTAGGCCGGTTTCATTCCACAGTTCACTTGGCCACCTCTCACATCTCTTCTGAGCAAATGTTATATATGGATTAAACCATAGTCTTGGAATGATATGTTTTTAAGAGGCAAGTTTGACATTTCTGCAAACATTTGCTTGGCGAGTATTATTCCCGAACTCAATGTTTGGCCAAAACTGGAAAATAAAATGTTTCATGAAATCTAGGAAAGAGTTCCTCTAAACTGACCTTTAAAGTAGCCTTTAGAGACTGGCACATTGGTGCATGACTATAATCCCGGCGACTGGGCAGGCGGAGGCAGGAGGATCTCGAATTGGAGGCCAGAGGCCGACTGCATAACTTAGTGAAACTTTGTTTCAAGATAAAAAAAAAATGAAAAGAGAGCTTGGGGTGCAGCTCAGTGGTACAACACTTGCAAAGTATGCTCCAGGCCCTGGGTTCAGCCTCTCAGTACTGGGGTGGGAGGGGTAGGGAAGGGTAGCCTTTAATCATTTTGGTTTTTTTAGGTGCAGTTGGGTCAAGTCCAACTCATAGACACCCTATGTAGAGAAGATAAAACACTCCTGGACACTATGTTATACCCAGCACTATATCAGTGCTTCTCTGCTATTAATAGGGTTTTCAGTGGCTAATTGTTTTTCTGGGAGTGGGTTGCCAGGTTCTTCCAAGCCTACAGCATGTGGAGTTCCCAGGTGGTCTCCCATCCAAGTACTGACCAGGTCCCACCTGCTTAGCTTCTAAGATCTGACAGGATCCAATGTCATGGTAGTATGGCTACAGGTTTAATTACTTTAGCTTAAAGAAACAAAATTTGACAATCCTTTTATCAAGTGTGAAACTCTACCCATCTAACAACTTAAATTGCAATAACTATTGTATTTCCTTCTTTCAGAGCCAGATATTTCAAGGCCTTTTCCCTGAACTATATTTGAACCCTAATATGACTAGTACCATCCAATCATTATCAAATATTTATTGAGCAACTCCTGCATGCCAAATTTAGGTGCTGGAAAGCAATTCATTCTTTGGCCCTGTTAGAGATTCAATACAGTTTGTGATAAATGCATACAATGAAGGCATAGGGGCATAGGTGAGGGAAACTTTATTCAACCTGAGGAGGAGGAAGGGAGGAAAGAAGTGGGGAAAGAGGGATTCTGGGCAGAAGGAGGAGCAAGCACAAAAAGCTGCAAATTTTGAAAGCAAATACTGCATGTTCTGGAATTGTGTAAGGACTAGTGGTGTGAAGGGGATCACAGATGTAGAGATGACAAGACACAAGCCAGATGCAGGGCCAGACCCAAAGAGCCTTGCAAGCCAGGACCAGAAGAGCACACTTGATTCAGAAAACCAAAGAGAGCCACAGGTAGACTTTAAGCTAATTTAGAAAAATCCCTCAGACAGTAACACGAAGAATGAAATGGAAGACCTAAGACATGAGGCTGAGAGACCTACCTGTAAGGAAGATGTAATTCAAGAGGACATGATAAGCCCCTGAACAAGGGCAGTGCCAGTGGAGGTAAAGAGTAAGAAACGGATTCCAATGACTTTTGGAAGGACAAGTGAACAGGACTCGGTGATCAAAACAGAGGATGGTAGGCTAGCTCTAAGTTATACCCTTGTTGTTGTTTTTGTTAGGTGCATAGCGACCCTCATAGGGTTTTCAATGGCTGACTGCTTCAGGAGTGGATTGCCATGTCCTTCTCCCGTTTTTTGTGGTGCTGGGGTTAGCAACTTGCTAACTAGTGTGCTATGAGAGTGAGCCTGTCTCTCCAGGCCTGTGAACTCTTCTTCATGTTCCATTTGGTCTAGTCGGCATTATGCACAGCAGCTGCAACTCATCAGAAACAAAGCCCCAACTCTGTGCACAGACCACTCCCCCGTGGGAGTGCTTAATCATTACACTGTGCACTTTTACAATAATCCAAATTAAAGGAGCCCCAGGGGAAACATTAACTGCTAATCAAGTATTTCCTTTCCTACCATTTTCCCTCTCCTTTTGAATCCTCTTCCTGCCCCCTCACTCAGCCAGCCTCACCTAGTGAGGCCAGATGAAATGTAAATAAACAAGCCTGACCTTGGTGGAATAATGGGATGTAACTTGAGCTAGCGCCCTCCCAGGAATTCTCAGTCCTCCCACATACATTTGAGGCCCCTCTCGGGGTTGCAGCAGGTTGGCTGTGCCTGTGGTTGGAAGTGAAAGCCAAAGCTCCAGATGTAGTCACTGCTTACTGGAGGGGAACAGCAAGGCAGAGGACTGGCTTTGCGTTTTCCTACAACTGAGTACCTCCATCCATTTATGAGATATGTCTGAGATCTTGGGACAAGTGTTCCTTTCCAACTATGCATCCCCAGCCCCCAAGGAGAGGGCTTGACTCACAAATGAGGGAACCTGGAAAGGCATGAAGTTAAAAAAGCATCCTGTTCACAAATGCAGGGTGGTAATGACCTGGATTTTTCAAAACAAAGCAGAAGCTTGTGGATGGCCAGCCTGACTCAATCACGCACAGCATAGATCATGAACTTGCAAATGTCTCTATGTGGGACACAAACACTCACAGATCAACAAACTTAATTTGGGGAACATTTGTGGAACAAACCCCTGAAAGGTCTGTGGTTCTGGGTGTAGGATTGGGAGATGAATGATCTCTTCCCTCCCTGAAGCCAGAATCTCTTCCCTCTCAGAAACTAGAATCTAGTGAGGGTGCACAGAACATAGACATAACAATGGACAGGATGTGACTGCAGGGTTATTGCTCTGTAGCCTGCACTATACTCAACTATTGTTGGTTGACTCTAATCTCAGTAGGTGAGATAGATACTATTATTCTCATATCAAAGATTAAGAGATTGAACTGGCAAGCTTCAAGAAATATGACTTCAGATTCTGTGTTTATCTTCTCTAATAAATTTGCTTTTATGTTGTGAACTTAAAAATAAAATCTTGGTTTTGGAATACAAAGGAAAAGCATTATGATGAGGAATCAGAAAAAACTTCTCCAGTATTGTTAGATCGTGAGCTTTGATGCCAGAACTGAGCTCAAATCCTGCATCAATCATTTTCTAGCTGTTTTAACTTAGGCAATTTATTTCATTTTTCTGAGATTTAAATAAGATTATGTAATGCTTGTCGTATAACAAATCATCATTATCGTCTTTTTTTTCCCCCAGTGCTGGGAGTTGAATCCAGGGCCTTGTGCACCTCATGAATGCTAAGTAAGTGCTGTGCCACTGAACTACACCCTCAGCCCTATTTTTGTTTTTAATAGTAATAATAATTCTCAAACAGGAAAAAAATAATAATAGAGGAAACAGCACTCCAGGAAGAGAGACCAGCAAAGACAGAGGCCTAGACGTGTGCTGTGAAGGTGGCTAGAATATAAAGTGAATAGGGGTGAGCAGCAGGAGGCAAAGGAATAAAGATAGGATGGTGCTAGATGGTGAAAGGCCTGGAATACCATGCCAATGGGGTTTTGCCTTATTCTACAGCAAATGGAAAACTTGCGGAATTGTTGTTCATGAGGAGGAATGGTATAGATCACATCTGTGTTTTACCAAGAGAATTAATTCCAGAGACTGTGTGAGGCAGGCCAAAGAGTGGTTACTGTGCAGATAAGAGCCAATTCTGGTGAATTCAGAAAGATGGAAAGAAAAAGATAAAGTTTAGAGATGTTTAGGTTGTTGGGTTGATGAGATTTAACAATTGCTTGAGGAAGAAGGAAGAAAGAAGTAAAAGATGACTGCACAAGCTAGTGAGAAGGTGGTGGTAGGTGGCCTTGCCATTATCCCAAACAGGGAAGGCAGGAGAAAAGAAGCTAAATGGGAAGGGTGAAGGGTATGTGGGGAAAGGGATTAGATACTAGGTTTGGGCCTTTTTAGATTTGAGATCCTTGTATGAAATACAGAGGTAAATATTTCTAGCAGGCTGTAGGGACAGTTTATGAAGAAATATCTCTGCAACCTGTCTTCATATAAGTAGAACAACCAAAGTGACATAGGCCACCCAGACCTCAGTACTCCTCTTGCCTAGAGAAGCTGCTTCTAGGCAGGATAACCTTATCTAAAGGAAAGAGGTCAACGTGTCAAAGACATACATATTAGGTAGTTTGTTTTATCAGATATCTTTGCCAGCAGAACACTCTCTTACATTGAAAGACTTCCCTCAGACACATGCCTAAAGAGGGCTGAAAGAGACAGTTTGGGCCACCAATTCAAATATCTGTCGGTGTCCTTCACATCTTTGTCACCAAGGGCTGGCTAAGACTTCCTCTCACATCTTGGCTTCCCAGGAGAGGTCAGTCTTTATTATGGATAGAGCAAACTCCATTGGAACCCAAAACAACCAAGCATGTGGCTAGGGGAAGCCTGGGGAATGTCAAGAGAGATGGTGCCATTTATCCTGGCAGCCAAAGACATGTCCCTGGTGTCTGGCTAGAGCATGCTAGAGATAGCCAGGTCATCCTTGGACAGAGGCTGGCTCTGGACACTCCACAGCATCTCAAGGCCTATGGGGGGAGTGTGAAGGAATGCTGAAGCAGCGCTCAAGACCAGGCTTAAGACACCTGTGGGGACATTGTCAGGGAGGGGGTCATCCCAGCCCAGGCCTTCCCAAGTGAACCATTCCTACCTCCCCATTACCTTCTACTCCCTTAGTAACTTCATGCCCCCAAAATGTATGTGACATTGGGAACCTTGCCTTTCAATGAATTCTGGGGGGCATCAGAATTTCCAGCTACTTGAAAGATTCTTCAAGAGCTTAATTTACCACACAACTCTCCCAGGGCTTTCCTCAAGTCCTCCACCATGACTCAGTCAAGGACACCTACCTCAGGCCTCATGGTCAGAGTCCTGTCTCACTACGCTCCAGATCATTTCTATTAGCCACTGCCTTCCTCTCATTGGTCCCACAACAGTAACCTGAGTCTGGCCTGTTGCTGTGAGTCACTGCTCCAGCTAAATGAAGTTTTGGCTGTGCTCCTTAAGGCAGATGAAAGTATGTGTCTCCAGGGCCTGTGACCATAAAAGGAAGGACATGTAAGTCACCAGCAGTTGAAGGGTGGAGAGGTGGCCTTGAGGGTCAGACAAGGGAAGGAGGAGAAGGACAGGTTGGAAACCATGAAGAGAGGGATGGGGCTGGGCAAGGACCTCTTATGGAACATACGCTCTTTGTGGTCCTCTTCCACATAAAACACCATTGGGGCATTAAAGTTTTCATGCATGGTCCACCATCCTTTCTTACTGAGAGAGCTCATTTCTAAGTTGCACACCGCTCCCACCTGACTTACAATAGGCCAAGTGTAAGCAACTGGTTAAAAAGGGTGAAAAAGGACCCAGGCTCTATATTATATATAGGCACTCAAATAACCTGCCCCTGGCCCCACCTTAGACAGGGTCCCCTATCCCTGTAGCTCCTCCCCCAGAAAATCCATCAAGCAGTCATCTACTCTGAAATTATTCTTTTGTGCCAAACTAGATGGCCTAATCATGCCCAGCAATCCAAAATTTTCTTTTCTTTTCTTTTCTTTTGAAATGAAATCTCACTGTGTAGCCCAGTCTGACATGGAACTCATTATGTAGCCCAGGCTAGCCTCAGACTTATGATACTCCTGCCTCAGCCTCCTGGTGCTGGGATTACAGATGTATACAACCACACCCAACCCCCAGTTTTCTTCCCTCTAATTTCAAAGGATTTGGGAGCCAAGCTACTGAGCATGAACAAGGGCATGATAAATAGAAGCAGAAATGTCCAACTGAACCCAAATAGTTTCTCTCATAGATCAGATATTTGACCATTAAAGATCGTCCTTCAGAATTAGGCTTTGCATCTCTAAGAATTCTCAATTTAAGTGTAATCACACTATTTTCTAGGCATGTCCAACCTGTGGCCCATGGGCCACGTGCAGCTAGTAAAGTGTCCCATAAAATCTTTTCACATTGTGTTTTTTAGCATTTATTTTCTTTGTGATCCTCCCTTATTATTTATGTGCACTAACTATATTATATAATTTATGTGCAGCCCAAGACATTTCCTCTTTACTGTGTGTGGCCAAGAAAAGTCAAAAGGTAGGACATCTCTTCTACATTCATTTATTCATCAAATACTAATTATGCATATACTTGCCAGGCACAGTTCACAGCAATGAACAAAACAGAAGGAAATTCCTGGGGCTGGGGATGTAGTTCATTGGTAGAATACTTTCCTAGCATATATAAGGCTCTGAGTTCAATCTCTAGCACCACACAAAAAGAAAAAAGAAAATTCCTTCCTTCAGGAGAACTTACATTATGAGAAGAGGAGATAAATGGGAAGCAAATAGTCAAAATGAATTGATTTTAGGTGCTGATAAGTACTGTAGAGAAAAATAAAGCAGAGTGGGGGAACAGAGATTATGGGATACAATTTTAACTAGGGTTTTCAGGGAAGGGCTCACTGAGGAGGGGACATTCAAGGCCTCGGAGATGAGAAATTGAGGTATATGGATAACTGGGAGAAGAGGAAAACTAAGTGTGAATGTACCTAAAGTGTTAGAGAGGGGAGAAGGGATCTACTGTCCCTGTATAGGGAGGCAAGTGGGGATGGGGTGGAACATGCAAGGTGGGGAGTGGTAGAAGATGATCATAGAGTAAAGGACATGAGGTGAGAGTTGTTGCAGATCATTTAGGTATGTCGTCCACAGCAGGGGACTTTGATTTTGCAGAGATGTGTCCTGATACTACTTAAGTTTTAAAAGGATCGCCTTCACCTTGCTGATGAAAGCAGACTGTTGTGTCCAGAGTCAGAGAAGCCACTTAGGAGGCTGTTCAGTTATCCACCCAGCCCATTTTTTGTACCTTTTGTTTTGAGCCATGATCTCACTAAGTTATGCAGGCTGCCTTTGGCCTCAAACTTGCAATCCTCCTGCCTCTGCCTCCCAATTACAGGTATGAGCCACCATGCCCAGCTTGGGAAAAAAATGTCTTGTGTCAGGGTGATTGATGGTAAAAGTGGAGGTGCTGAGAAGTGGTCAGATTCCAGATATATCTTGAAAGTAAAACTGACAGAATTCACTGATTGATTAGGAGTGGGAGAAATAGAAGAATTGAGGACAAATCCTGGGTTTGATCTAATCAACTAACTGGAAGGAGAGAGGTGCCATTTATTGTATGGGGAAGATTTGGGGAAGAACAGGTTTGTGGAAAAATATCAGCAGCTCAGTTTACAGAGATGCCTATTAAATACCCAAGGAGTAAGGTGGGCAATTGGTTATATAAATCTGTAGTGCTAGGAGTGGTCTGGGCTGAAGATACCAGTTTGAATCCAGGGTGTAATGATGTTTGGTGAGACAGGCTCACCAAAGGAGTAAGAAAGGAGGGGAGAGACAGAAACAGAGACTGACTGCTGAATACTTAGAAGCGCTTCAATATGTACAGGTGGGGAATAGGAGGAGGAATGAGCCAAAACATCTAAAGAGTAGTCAGTAAGTACAAAAAATGTCAAGAGACTGAGCTCTTAGAGTGAGTTCCAGGCCAGCCTGGGCTACATAGCCAAACCCTGCCTCAATTAATCAATCAATCAATCAATAAAATTGTAAAAGGTATGTCAAGAAAGGAGGGATGAATTGTATTAAATGCTACTCAGTGGACAGGTAAGATGAAGACTAAACTGAGTTGATCATTGATTAGGTTTAGCAATGCAGAGATTACATATGAAATTTCTAAAAGAGATTTAGGGGAATGGTGCAGGGGAAACGTGAATGGAGTGGGTTCCAAAGGGAATAAAGCCTGAATTGAAGCTGGTAGAATAATTCTTTCGAAGAGTCTTACTATACAGAGGAGGAAAAAAAAGAGGATGGAGTTGGAGGGTGATATAAAGCCAAGAGAGAGTTTTGCTTTGTTCTTTTAAGATAGGAGAAATTGTGGGCTGTCCATATATTGATAGGAACAAGGGAGAAAAAAATATGATGATGCATTAGAGAGAAAGGAAAATTGCTGGAGTCATGCCCTTGAGTAGGAGTAGTTGAGAAGGGATGAATTCTACTAGAGCAGTTGGAGGGATTAGCTTTGTAGGACATTCAAATATGCATTCAAATGTAGTCACAAATGGAAAGGCAGAATCTATGGGCATAGGTACAATTAATTGGGTAGGTGAGGTATTGAGCGCTAATAGATGTTCTCTGCTGCTTGTTTTCTTTTTTTCCTTAATGAAATGGGAAGCAAAGTCATTGTTATCCGAGAATAAGGATGTTGAAGTAGGTGTTGGAGTCTTGAGGAAAGAAAGGTGTGAAATAATCATCTCAAAGGGTGGGAGAGAAAAAAATGAAGATATATATATATATATGCTGGGATTTAGCTTAATTGGTAGAGCGCTGTGCTGCAGTCTCTGAGGTCCTGAGTTCAATTCCCAGCACCGCAAAAATGGGAGAAGGGCCTGGCAATCCACTCCCAAGGCAATCCCGAAACAATCAGCCATTGACATTGAAAACCCTATGAGGGTTGCTATGAGTCAGATACCAACTTGACAGCACCTAACAACAACCATATATATATATATATATATATATATATATATATATATATGCGCCAGCTTTCAGCCATTGAAATTTAATAAGATCCAGAAGTTTTCTAACATGTCATCCAGACCTGAAAGCTAACAGGACATATGACAGTTTCATTTTTGTTTTGTTTATTTGTTGAGAAGACTGAGAGCTTGAAAAGTATAGTTGCAGACAGTGAATTGGGTTCTGAAAATCCAGTAGCCCACCCTGAGGCTATTGAGATGATGAACATGCAGAGAGGAAAGACTGGATCCAAATCAACACATCTTGTTTGTTTGTTTGTTTCCAGTACTTGGGGGTTGAACCCAGGGCCTCACACATGCTTTTTGCAAGCACTCTACCCTTGAGCTGCACCCCCAGCCCATTTTTAAATCTTTTATCTTGAGATAAGGTCTTGCTAAATTACACAGGCTGCCTCTGGCCTCAAATTTGCAATCCTCCTGCCACTGCCTCTCAAATTGCTGGGATTACAGGCAAGAGCCAGGGTGCCCAACTAACACCTTTGTTTTTATTTTATCTTATGCCTGGGTCCCCTTAGTGTTAATGCCACAAGTGTGTACTCACTGTGGGTCAT
>VMDO01033438.1:5792-23132 GCA_007922755.1 Pedetes capensis
GTCATTTATTTGGCTCATCTTTATTTTATTGATGAAGGCACTTAATGCTATAAACTTCCCTCTTAAAACTGCCTTTGCTGTATCCCATATGTTTTGGTATGATGTGTTTTCATCATCATTTGATTGTAGGAATTTTTTAAATTCCAATTTGATTTCATCAACAATCCATGGGTCATTCAGTAGTGAATTATTCAGTCTCTATGAGTTTGTAAAGTTTCTGGAATTATTCATGTTCTTGAGCTCCAATTTTACCCCATTATGATCTGATAAGGAACATGGGATAATTTCTATTTTCTTGTATTTGTTGAGGGAGTTCTTATGGACTAGCATATGATCTATTTTAGAAAACATACCATGTCGAGCTGAGAAGAATGTGTATTCCTCATGGTGTGGATGAAATATTCTGTATATATCTGTAAGATCCAGCTGGTTTAGGGTGGAGATTAGATTTGACGTTTCTCTGTTGATTTTTCATTTTGATGACCTGTCTCTTGACACAAGTGGGGTATTGAAGTCCCCCATTATTATTGATTCTGGTCCAATAAAGTTCTTTATATTCCATAAGGTTTGTCTTATAAAGCTAGGAGCTCCTATGTTTGGGGCATAGATATTAAGGAGCATTATTGATTCTTGATCGATTGTTCCTTGTCTTAAAATGTAGTGACCATCCTTATCTCTTCTAATTAGTTTCAGAGTGAAATTTAATCTATCTGAAATTAAAATTGCCACACCTGCTTTCTTTTGTTCTCCCCCTGCTAGGTATACATTTTTCCAGCCCTTAACTCTCAGTTTATTCCAGTCTTTGTGAGTTAGATGAGTTTCTTGAATACCACATAGTGATGGTTTGTGTTTTTTCATCCAATTAGCCAACCTCTGTCTCTTAATTGGTGAGTTAAGACCATTTACATTAATAGAGATTATTGAGGAGCATTTATTGTCATTTATCCAATCATTACCGGTTACTGATTTATGAGTCATGTTTGCTTTGGACCTTTCTTGTGTTGCCCTCATCTCAGCTAACCAGTTCTTTGATTTCCTTTGTAGGGTTGTCTTCACTCCCCTGGATGTGGTAATTGATTTATTATCCTCTCCAGTGCTGGTTTGGTGGTTGCATATCATTGAAAAGCTTCAATGTCATTAAATGTCTTATATTCCTCATCTATTATCGAAGATAATTTTGCTGGATATATTAGTCTAGGCTGGAGATTTTTTTTTTTTAATATTTGAATTACCTGTGTCCTTTCCTTTCTAGATTTCAATGTTGATATGGAAAAGTCTGCAGTAATTTTTATTGGCTGTTTTTTATGAGTAATAAGGGGCTTCTGTCTTGCTGCTTGCAGGATAGCGTCTCTGGTCTCTAACAACAGGAATAGAGCAACGATGTGTCCTGAGGATGATCTATTTAAGTCAGCCTTCATGGGAATCCTGAAAGTCTCAGTGGTGTATATATCCATTTCCTGTGCTATCTTTGGGAAATTTTCCTTGAGGATGTCATTTACTAGGTTGTGAAGGCCTCCAGTGATTCTTTCTTCTCATTCAGGAATACCCATAATTCTTATATTTCTTTTTTTTCTCTCTATCTGAATTCTCTTGGAAATCTTTTTTTAAAACTTTTATCATCGACTCCATTTCTAATTGCTTGTGTTTCAGCTCATTTATGTCATCTTCTGCCTCAGAGATCCTTTGCTCTGATTCATCCAGTCTTGAAGAGAAGGATTCTTTAGCCGTGTTCAATTCTGATAATTTGGACTGAGTGTCAAGCAAAGTGGCTTGATTTTTCTAAATCATTTCTAACTGGGATGACAGAACAGCTTCCAAATTAGAAAACTTTCTTTCAATTATCTCCAGTGTATTTGTAGTATTTGTCTTAGCATGCTTATAACCATGACTCTGAACTCTGAATCAGAGATCTCTAAGAATTGCGTGTCCTTGGAGTGATCTGTTGGGGATTTATGATCTGTGGAGCCTTCAGCTCCATCCTGACCCTTTGTCGTTTTTGTAGATTTACTTGATTTGCCCATAATGTGGTCCGGGAAATAGAATTTGTCTCTCCTGGTTATTCAGAACTTCTTCCTCTGTTATTCCTTTGAAATTGGTGCTGAATCTCTGGTGCTTATTAGAACTTAAGAGCTGGGTATGTTCTCGGCTCTTTGGTCTGAGTGGTTGACACTTCAGTCTACTAGCCCAGCTCCAAGGGGGGTAAGGGTTAGGGAGGCGATAGATTTTGTTTCTCTTCTGTGGGGTGAGAAAGGGGGGGATCTGGTGATAGAAGAGGGGGAAAGAGGAGGTAGAGGACAGAGGCTAATAGAAATTACTGTCAAAATTAATATTAAGGTTAAGATTTAAGGGACAAATGATTAAAACAATGACACATACATAGCTTAAGAAATAGAGAAGGAGAATAGGAAAAGGGAAGTGAGTAAAAGAAGAAAGGAAGAAAAATAGGGAAGAAAAAGAGAAAATTAAAAGGAGAAGAAAGAAAGAAAGAAAGAAAGAGAGAAATTTTTTTAAAAAGAGACAAATCTCACACATACACTCTCCCAAACACTAATAAAAACACTTGTAGTCAGATGCGGTGGTGCACACCTGCAATCCCAGTGGCTTGGGGGTCGGAGGCATGAGTGACACTAGCCTGATTTCTGTGCAACCCAGTTAGACCCTGTCTCAAAA
Source organism: Pedetes capensis (assembly GCA_007922755.1). NCBI lineage: Eukaryota > Metazoa > Chordata > Mammalia > Rodentia > Pedetidae > Pedetes > Pedetes capensis. The sequence continues at coordinate 8,463 of VMDO01033438.1, forward strand.
AGCAAAAAAAAAAAAAAAAAAAAAGGGTCCTGGGGTGCAGCATGGTGGTCCAGCACCTACCAAACAAGCAGGCACAGAACCCTGGGTTCAAACCCCCATACAAAAAATAATAATAATAATGATAGTAATAATAATAATAATAATATAAAAATTAAAAAAATAAAAGAAAAAGAAAAAAAGAAAAGAAAAGAAAATATAAAATAAAATAAAATTCCAGACCTCACGCATACAAGCTCCCACATACATATAAAACCTCTTGTAGTCGGGTGCAGTGATGGACGCCTGGAATCCCAGTGGCTTGGGAGATGGAGGCAGGAGGATTGCAAGCCCAAGATCTGTGCAGCCTAGCAAGACCCTGTCTCAAAAAGCAAAAAATATATGGGCTGGGGGCACAGCGTGTCCGTCCAGCTCCCACAAAGGATCAGGCTCAAGACTCTGGGTTAACCCCCGTTAAAAAAAAAAAAAACTCTTATATGTTCTTGGAGGTGGAGTCTGAACTGAGGACACCCAGGTGGACCAGGTGGAGTCGATACTGCAGGATGCAGTGCTCCTTACAGAGCTCAGGGTGGCAGTATTTCCTCACAATCCGCAATAACTGTCGGTCTTATTGGGTCGATACAGCAAAACGCTCCATAATAACCTGGATTTAATCAGGCCCCGAGTGCCCAAAGAGACTGTTCCACGAAATATTCTGTGACTGTTGTATTGTTCGAGAGGCAGTGGAAACTATGGGGTCTTCCCTGGAGTTCTCCCTGTCCCACATAGTTTGGGCACCAATTCCCCAAATCAGAGATTTCCTTCCCAAAACCTAAAGCATGGGGGGAATATGGCTGTTATTGTGGAGTTTTTTATTGTAGGGCTTTCCGTCCACTTGGGAGGACCATATCCTCTTGTGGGCGAGATGCTCTCCCGCCCACCCAGATGGAATCTGAAACAGATTTTGTCTTGTGCTGTGATTGCTTTCGGACTGCTCTGCTTGTTCCTAATTGTGCCACTAGGCTCTGCCGAGAAAGAGCTCTCTGTCCGCGTGGGGCTCAGTCGCCTCCACAAACCCCAGATTTCTCCATAGTACAGTGGGTTGATTTGGGCTCACCTCTGGTGTGTCTGGGATCCAGGTATATGTGTGCCCATATATCTGTGGATAGCACTTCTGTACACCTGACTGGCCACAACAGGAGGGAGGGAGCCTCATCTCAGCTCTAGATTCGTATCGCTGGCACCGGTTTCCCCATTCACTCCGCAGCCGCTACAGATGGCAATTCCGTGTGCCACCTCAAACTGACTCACCTGGAATTTGTAGTTTGTGTCCTGCAGGCAGGGTGAGAGTGTGCTGCCAAAGTTGCACTCCGTGTGGGTTCCGGACCCCGTGGGTGCGTGTGCGTGAAGTCCCCTCCAAGTCTCCGGGATTCTATCTGCCGTCTGTGTGATGGCGAAATGGTGGCGGTCCTGCTGTTGACCACTGTGTAGCTCCTCCAAAGCCAAATCCTTGATTTTAGTGTACGCCTAGTTTCATTCTCTATCTCTCAAACTAAATTATCACTGTTTCTATTTATTCAATTTGAGTTTTAAACCCCAAATCGAGGCTTCCCATTACTCCAGAACAGAAGGCGTGTGTTATCTGTCCGCCATCTTGACTCCAACCCCATCACACTGTTTATTTTCATGGCCCACAGTATTCTGGTTTGCCTCTTTCATTTTAGCATACTAAGTGCAGTGGAGTAACATTTATTTTCTTTTCAATCATCGTGTGGGTTCAAACAATTTTTTGCCTTTAAGACTACAGGTGGATTTTAAGATCAACTCTAAACAGACTGGGAAAGCAGTAGGATGGGGTGTGGGAGAGGATGAGAGAGATTGGTGTAGCTGTTCTAATGTAGCCTGTCATGAACCCTACACCTCAGAAGGTGGGACTCCATCAACTATGGTAATTGGCCACTGGGTGGCGCTCTGTCTCTGCAGTGTTAATGTGAGCCCTGGAGAGTTTGGGAGGCAGCCCTGGAGGTCAACAGCTGAAGGGAATGCTAAGCTGCCAGCTTAGAAAAAGAATGCTGTTTGATTTCACTGAGCAAGTCCTGGGCACATGGAGGTAAACACAAACTCCACTGAGCAGGGAGAAGAAGGAATGCGATGAGCCTCTGTGTGCACCCAGGAGGGAGTGAGTTTCTCCATTCCTTCTTTGCAGTATAGGATGAAGGCATTGAGGGCAAAGGGAGGGGCTCATAGTCCAGCCAAGCACAGGGGAGGGCAGAGGTATAATTATTATAGAAAGAAATAATGGATGTCAACTGCGCATGAGGTGGGTGCTCAACCTGACGCAGTTGGGATTTGAACAGGGCAGGACTAGAGCATGAACAGTGCCCCTGTCCTGCCATAGGGTGCAGTGTGCAGGTGTGGCCTGCAGGGAGAGTCACACAGGAGCGGGACTTGTGCTGCTTTGAGGGATACTAGACCTTCAGAACCCCAGAAGGCTCACCTCTGGAGGCTTTGCCCCTAAACTAAACTAGGGGATGCCTTGGGTGTCTGAGGGTGCCATGGGCTCCAGGGTGCTCTGCTGTGTGGCCCTTTTCCTCCTGGGAGCAGGTGAGTCTTGGGCACAGCTTAGAAGCCTCTGGTCTGTGTGTTTCATCCTGAGAAGACAAGTCAGCCACGAGGCTGCAGCAGGGGCTTCCTCCTCTTCTCCTCCCTCAGCTTCTGTCTCCTGACCCACAGGTGCAGCGGATCCTGGAGTCGTGCAAACCCCAAAACATCTGATCAAAGCAGAAGGACAGCAAGTGACACTGAGATGTTCTCCTGTCTCTGGTCATCCCTATGTGTACTGGTACCAACAGAGCCCGGGTCAGAGCCCTCACTTCCTTTTTCGATATTACAAAGGGAAACCAGTCGAAAAAGGCACCGTACCTGACCGATTCTCAGCACAGCAGTTCCTGGACTATCGCTCTGAACTCAATGTGAGCTCCTTGGAGCTGGGTGACTCGGCACTGTTTCTCTGTGCCAGCAGCTTGGCACAGCCCTGCGTGATCATCAGCTTTCTGCACAAAAACATTCCTAGCCCTGCTCAGGATGACCTGTGACGGTAAGGCTGCAGGCCAGAACTACTCAGGCCCTGGGAGTCTGACAGGACTCTCTCAGACAATTGTTGCTGTTTATATTGGTGATCTGCTCAATGCTCACAGAATTTGTGCAAGGTAACGTATTACCCACGCGTATATCTGAGGAAAAGTAGCTTGCCTGGTCTCATATTCAGTAAGTGTCAGAAGTCTTTTCTCCAACCTCTGATGCCCCCAGTTTTCCCTCACTCTGCAGGTCTGACCCCTCATATGACCCCCCATCTTAGGTCTTAATTAACAAGATTGGAGGGTCATACATCATGTGTGATTATTATAACCTCTTCCCTGACAAGTCCAAAGAAGATAGGTCAAGGTAACGCATTTCTGTGAATCCTTTTTTGTGATAGAAAATATAAGTTGCTGCTAGACATGGTGATGCACACGTATAATTGCAAAGACTGATGAGGCAGAGGGAAGAGGATCACAAATTCGAGGCCACAGTTATTCTGTATATCTTAGCATGACTCTGTTTCAAGATAAAAAAATAAAATATTAAGTGTGGGTGTAGCTCAGTGGTAGTGCAATTGCAAAGCATGCACAAGCCCCAGGGTCAGCCATCCAGTAGTGCAGAAGATATTAACAGAACAAAAGAAGGAAAAAAAAACAAACACCTGTACTTAAAAAGGAAAAGAAAGGAAAGAAGAAGGAAAGAGGAAAAGAAAGGGAAAGAAAGAACGAAAGAAAGAAAATAAAAGATATGAAGAGAAAAGAAAAGCTCAACGTTTTTTAAAACTATAGTCCTGTTGCTATGGTGTAGAACAGGTCAAGTGATATCTTTCATGGAGTCCTTGTGAATAGTGAGATTTCCCAGCAGTGGACAAAAGGCAAGGTCTTTGTAATGGAAAGTGCGAACTTCCTGTGCATGATATAATCAACAAAGACAGCAAAGAATATGATCATTGTTATGCATTAATTTATTTAATTCTTATTCCACACACACTTTTATTTACCTTATATTATATAAGAGATTATCCACAGAAGGTAGACTATAAGAGGAAAGAAAATGAAGGTATAGAAAAAAATGAAAAAAAATTGTATGTTTTGTGACTTTTTATACAAAGTTCATTACTCAGTTTGTAAATTATACAAATTTCTTTTTAGTCTCTTTCTTTCAGTGGTGAATTACACCCTTATGCGAGCATTCAATCCTTTTTAAAAAATTATGTAAAGAACATTTAAATGAAATCAACTTTCTTAACAGATTTTCCAAAAACATAGGCCTTTAATTGCATAAAATAATGGACTTCATTATGACATTTTAACACATGTATAAAATGTACTTTGATCATTTGTTGTTTTGGGGCCAATGAATCCGGATTGACTCATAGCGACCCTCACAGGGTACTCAGTGGCTGATTTTTCCAGGATTGCTTTGGGAGTGGACTGACACATCCTCCCATTTTTGCAGTGCTGGGCATTGAACCCACATCCTCAGAGAGTATGGAGCAGCACCCTAACAACTGAGCTCAACCCTAGCACTTTGATCCTATGCACCCCCTTGTACCCTCTCATATCCTCCCAAATTTCTGCCACTGTTCCCTTCCTTCCCCTTTTATTTCCATCTCATTTTTTAAAATCTAGATTTCTTAACAGATTTGTAAACATATAGCACAGTATAGTTTTACACATAGGCATAATATTTTATAGCAGATCTGTAGGATTTATACACCTTGTATAACTGGAACTTTATAGTCTTTGTGATACCCCATTTTCCCCACCTACCAGCCCCTGGCACCACCATTCTGTTCTGTGAAACCAGTGCTTTGTCTGTTTTACATACTTCATGTAAGTGGCTGTGTACCATTTGTCTTTTTGATTGGCTTATTTCAAATACCATGAACCTTGAGTTAGAACCCCTGCCCCTTTTCCTCTTTTGTTGCTGCCCTGACCTGTGTGTGCCTCTGTCTCCTGCATCAGAGGATTCCTGGGCAGAGAGGTCAGACCACTCTTTTGCTTGCTGGCCCCCACCTGCCCAGCCTGAGTGGTGGTTCCAGGGGCAGGCTCCCTGCTGTCTGCAACCTCCATTTCCCTGTCATCTCACAGGACAGGCAGATGCTGGGAGACCCAGGCTGCAGGCATTGCTAATAGGAAGCCCTTACTTCGGAAGTGGGCAGAATCTGAAACACAATATCATGCACTCTGGATGATATATGGAACTTATTTTTAAGACCTTTGCACAAATATTATTAGGAAATTGAAGATCACAATATCAGATTATTAAATCAACTCTGAAATCCTTCTGAGTTTGGAGCTCTCTGCACCAAGATGTGATTTTTGAGCTACTTCATATTTCCTATTTATTGGCAGTCATCATGCACTATGGGTAATTCCTTGTAAAATATGATATCTCAAATAAGAACACAGCATTTTTGCCTGCCTTAGACTCTGGCTTCTCACACAGCTCCACCCCTTTGTGCCAACAGATCATTTCTAGCTTTGTGTGGCCGCCATTGTCCTCCAAATGTTGTTCAGTAACCAGTATGACTCAGTGCTGCAGTGCAGTCTCGCCCAGAGCCTGGGAAGCAGGTGCTTTGAGTGGATGTGAAGGCACAGATGCTATATTGGGTCAGTGTCCACCTGTCAGGGAATCAACAAGAAGCAGAGAAAAGGAGTCCTCCAATGGTAATGAGCTTCCCCCTGAGTTTTGGAAATCAGGCACCAAGGAGAATCATCATAGGCAGAGGATTTTAATACGAATATGGTGGATGAAGCAAATTTGAAAAGGATATTTAAAGGAGAATCTACTACACCCAAGTGTAATGCCACCAGCAATCATAATAATTTTTAAGATACTAGATATAGAAATATTTAGACAACTAAACCCAATGTAATATTCACAGATCTACAAAGTACATGGAAAAAAGTTGAAGAATGTGGGTCAATTCAGACAAAGGCATTCCTTTCTAAACTATTTGTTTGTATTTATGCTTTGGATTTGACCTTCTGGGAAAGGGGTGTGTCCCTCAGTACAGGAAGCCCCTGGTCCCAGGCAGGGAAAGTGAAAATTCAGAATGACTCCCTCCAGGGCCCAGGTCCCTTTCTCCAATTAGGGATCCAGAAGACCCCTCTGGTCTGCCAGACCACTGCCATGAGCCTCAGATCATAATAATATATATATAATCATAATATATAATATATATCATACTAATATATATGCACACACACATATACATATATATTCTCTTTTCCTTTTGTAAGGAAAACAGGGTGTGAGACCTCTGTGAGTTCATTAATGCTTAAATTGGTCATCCAAGTATTAAATAATGGAAATCATGTGTTCATGTGGTAGTGTGGAGTGAGAGAGGAAGTGATGTCATGGTGGGAACTTCCATGTAGGGACAAGGATGCCACTCCTCTCAGGTCCTACTCAGAAGGACTCTGATCTGTTGAACTTCCATCTGTCTGGTCCCCTTTCTCCACCACAGGTATCCAGAAGACCCCTCTGTTCTGCCAGGCACCTGCCATGAGCCTCAGTTTCCTGTGCTGTGTGGGCTTCAGTCTCCTGCAGGCAGGTGAGTCCTGGGCAGGCCCAGGGTGCTGTGGAATTTCTAGGCCCTTCAGGTGCTGAGTCTTTCCATGGTGACTGCAGCACCAACTTTTCCTCCTTCTCTACAGTTTCAACGGATGCTGCCATCACTCAAACCCCTAAATTCCAGGTCCTGCAGACAGGACAGAACATGACATTGAGATGTACCCAGGATATGAACCATAACAACATGTTCTGGTATCGACAAGACCCGGGACAGGGCTCAGGCTGATCCATTTCTCTTATGGTGTTCCTGATACCGAAAAAGGAGACGTCCCCGATGGGTACAGAGTCTCCAGATCAGACACCGATCACTTCCCCCTCATGCTGGAGTCGGCCACCCCCTCCCAGACATCGGTGTACTTCTGTGCCAGCAGTTACTCCACAGTGCTGCACAGCTGCCTCCTCCCTGCACATAAAGGCAGGGGATGCTGTGAACCCAGGAGCTCAGTGACACCCTGGGGGGAGGGGTTCTAGCACTCAGCACACTGGACCTCCAGGGACCTCTGCACTGTGAACCTCAGTCTGGGTGTGGGTGCCTCTCTGGGTCTTCTCAGCCCAGCCTGGTCCAGAGCCGAGGCTCAGATGTCTGCATTGTGGCCCCATGCTTTTTCCCTTGGAATCTTCCACTGTGGTAGTGACGGTGACCCTTCCGCTGTGAATTTTCTAGACCCTGCCTTTAGTGGAAGACTTCTAGCATGGAATCTGGTTCCTAATGCAGCTATGCTTGGACTTTGTCTCTTCCAGCATCTTACTGGCTTCTCCCTGTCTGGTTTCCTGCCAGGCACATCCTTCCCATGCTCTCTGCTCTGCCCACCTTTCTCATATGGACCAAACTTCCTAGGCCCTCCTGGGTCTTTCCTCTTCCCAGCTCCATGGTTGCCTCTGCTCCAGCCTCATCTGAACCTTGTTCTTGCCATCACAGGGACTTCAAAGGCATCTCCTCTGCCCTGGTTGAGAAGCCAGGGCCTCATGCAATCTTTACAAGTGTGTCACTGGGTTGGAACATCAGACAATTTTTTGCCCTTCATTTTGTGAGACAGGATCTCACTAAGGTAGGCTGCCTCTGGCCTAGAACTAGAAATCTTCCTGTTCAGTCTATTTAGGGGCTGGGATTACAGGCATGTGCCAGCCCATGTGGCTCTATTCTTTAATCTGATGGAGTTTCAAGTCTACAAATACAATTCTGATATCTATGCTATTTTTTGAACATTTGAGCGTAGTGTAAAGGAAGAAAAAAAGCCCTAAGATCTATAATTTCAATATGCATATATACATTCATTTTAAATGTTTGTTGTTGTTGTTAGGTGCCGTCAAGTCGGTATCCGAATCATAGCGATCCTACATACAACAGCCAAACACTATGGTCAGTGCTTCTCTGCTGTTCATAGGGTTTTCAGTGGCAGACTGATTTTTGGGAGGGGGTTGCCAGGTCCTTCTCCCAAGCCTACAGCTTCTGGTGTTCCCAGGCGGTCTCCCATCCAGGTACTAACCAGGCCTGACCCTGCTTAGCTTCCAAGATCTGATGGGATTGGATGCCACAGGGCTACAGCTGCAGGCTCATTTTAAATATAACATTAAATATATCCATATTTTGGATTTGACCTTCTGGGGAAGGGGTGTGTGCCTCAGTACCGGAAGCCCCTGTGCCTAGGCAGAGAGAGTGAATACTCTGAATGATTCAGAGCCCAGGTCCCCTTTCTCCCCCACAGGCATGCAGAACACCCATCTGTTCTGCCAGACCTCTACCATGAACCTCAGTTCATAATAACATATATGTATATAATCAAAATATATATAATATACATCATAATAAAATATATATTCCCTTTTTTCTTTTGGAAGGAAAACAGGGTGAGAGACTTCTGAGAGTTCATTAATGCTTAAATTGGTCATCCAAGTAATACATAACGTAAATCATGTGCTCATGTGGTTGTGTGAAGTGAGAGAGGAAATGATGTCATGGTGGGAACTGCCATGTAGCGACAAGGATACCACTCTTCTCAGCTGCTACTCACAAGGACTCAGATGTGGTGAACTTCCATTTGTCCAGACCCCTGCCATGAGCACCAATCTCCTTTCCTGGATGGTCCTCTGTCTCCTGGGGGCAGGTAATTCCTTATAACTCCAACCAGTTTCATTGTGCGTGCATCGGTGTGTGTGTGTGTGTGCGTGTGTGTGCGTGTGTGTGTTGTGTATTAGTGGTGATTACAATTGAATTCTTCATTCTGTTCCCAAATTCTGTCTCTGCAGATCACACCAATGCTGGAGTGACCCAGTCCCCTAGGCACTGGGTCACAAAGAAGGGACAGAATGTAACTCTCAGGTGTGATCCAATTTCTGGTCATACTGGTCTTTATTGGTACCGGCAGACCCTGGGACAAGGCCCGGAATTTCTGACGTATTTTCAGGGTGAATTTGAAACGGACAAATCTGGGATGCCTCCTGATCGGTTCTCTGCTGAGAGGCCACAGGGCTCCTTCTCCACTCTGAAGATCCAGCCCGCCCAGCAGGGGGACTCAGCTGTGTACCTCTGTGCCAGCAGCTTAGCCACAGCATGGCACAGGCACCTCCTTCCTGCTCACAAACCTCATCCTTGAAGCTGTGGGAGACCCTAAGGAGGTATTGACATCAGTTGTCCATCACAGAAAGAGACCACAGAACTCCTGACTCGAAAAATGGTCCATGGAAACAATCATGGCTCACCTGGTTCCAGACTTCCCAGGGCCAGCTCAATGCTATAGGGCAAGGGCTGGATGCCTAGGCATTGGGTTTCAGGCCATGACAGGCTTCTTCTTAGGATTTTGAAGGTGCTTCTGCTGTACAAAATCTTGTGTCATGCACAGCGTTGTGCCTCCTGTCTTGCTGCCTTTTCACTTCTATCTGGCAGGTTTGAGGCCACACCTTTGAGCACTTTCTTTTTCACCAGTCTTTCATTTTTGTCACGATGGAAGTTTTCTTCCACATCGTACCAAGTTTGTCTTCTTTTCTGAAGTAAAGGTCTTGACTGGAGGTCTTTACACAAGAAGAATGGATTATTAATAATTCCTTTTAATTTTTAGTGTATTATTAACTGTTTCATATTATTTGTTATAATTATAAACAATTATATTGTAAGAAAATTATCTGCCTATCCATACATGAAACTGTTGTTTGTGTCTATGAATCTTAAAGCCATAGCAGAGCTGATATTACAACAGGACTTGGGATTCTAGGCATCCTAAGAGACAGTCCAGTGCTCCAACATTAGGACTGCATGTCACAGACCCAGCCACCCTAGAAGTGCTCTTGCATAACCGGTAAAGGGAATCTCAGTCTCCCTAAACCCATTTCCCAGAAATTATAGTGTCTCAGCACACCAAATTTCTTTCCATGAGTGATGTCCTTGGTAGCATGTTGTCCTGGTTCTATTTTCATTGTCCCACAAACAAACACTCCATGTTTGGTTTCCCTTGTCTCCTGGGAGTGAATAAACTCAAAGAAAAGGCAAGAATTCCCTGTCTTTGCAATGCTATCACAGGAACTTCCTTCCAAGACTTTGTCTCTAACATTTTCACTTTCATTCACATGACCTCAGAGACATCTTGTCACCATAACCAGGCAATCTCTGACTCAGAGATTCCTACTAAATTCAGACCACAGCTGTAATCCTGGACTGTAAGATAAGGCTTATAATGGAGTGATTGTGGGACATGGATTCGAGAGATTCCTTTGAAATATATTTCAGAATTTGCTTTCTGTTTTATTCCACAATCTCATTGTTGTGAGGGTAATTCCATTGAGTCTTTGTTGTTTGCACAACTTGGGAAGGTTTATATGGTTCAATGATTCCCAGAAATCATTTCAACTGCACAAGTCTTTTGTACAGATACAAATTGTGACATTCATAAAAATGATAACAGCTATCAAGATTTTAAAAGCAGTCACTTAACATTCTATGATGAGGGCACCACATAAGGCTTATGTTTCACACCAAACTTGCATTCTAGTTACAATGGAAAGGCACAGAACTAAGAGCATGTGATCAATCCATGAGAGCAGTCTTAGCCTACTAACTGAGGGGTTGTGAAGGAAGGATGGACTTTTTTGTGTGATGATTGGGTGCTGAACCAGGAGGATAGAGTTTATTGGTTCATGGTAACTGAGAAAGACCAAACACTAGGAGTGATTCTAACTTGGATTGGAGTAAAGGACTTAGGAGCAGAGATCCTTGGAAAAGGAAAAGTGACTCGTTAGGACTGGCTCATGAGATAACCAAAGACTTTTTGGCATCTGCCTTCCTCTTCCCTTCCTATGTGGACATTCCCAGCCTTGGACTATACCCTTTCCTGCCTTCAATTTCAGAAGAAAATCCAAGTAGATAATTGACAGTTTTTGTTGTTTTGGAACTGAAAAATTCTTTCCCACTTCTATGGAGCCCTAGAAGCATTATTCATCATTATTTTCCCCAAATAAGAACCCTCTTACCTGAAATATAAAGAACAGTCTGCATGGGTCAACTCACTTTTCCATACAACTTCTTTGATATTCTCAGCCATTGTGATTTCACATTTCAGGATTGAGCACCATGATTGTGAAATCTCTTTAACTCTCTTGAATGCTGGGATTTGCTAATGTGCTTTTGGAACAAAAAAAATATATCATAGCTATATTCATGCAGCCACATGCTCCTGCAACAAAGAAATTCTTCCCCACACCCACACTTTTCCACATCTCCAACTTTAGGGACTTGGTGTTGCTGAAAACATATCAAGCCTTCTGGGAAATGAACAGAAAAATTGAAAGAAACAATTAGGTGTGCTCAAAGAGTCTTATCAACATTGCCAATGAGAAGGCATTACAAACGTGAGTTTGTGAGTGTATGTGTGTTTGTGTGTGTGTGTGTATGTGTTTTCTTGTGACGGCTTGTGCAACTGGAAACAGTTTCACTCTCAAGAGGCACTAGTGAGAGCTAATAGGCTCCTATGGGTAGCCATAGACAATTCAGAGGTAGCCGAAACTTCCCGAATTATAGCTGATAGGAATTTTTTGGTTCAAGCAGTTATAAACTTAGATATGAACAAGGAAAATCTAGAAACTTTCTTCAAAAAGTTCACTACCTAAAATTTGGTAGCAATTCATAATATGAGAAGATCTGGTTCTGGTACAGTGTTTTTTTGAGATGGTCATGCTATTTTCATGGCCCACATTTGTCTGGTTTCCTCTTTCATTGTAGCATACTCAGCAAAGTGAGGTAACATTTCTTTTCTTTATAATCAACATGTGGGTTGATACAATCTTTGCCTTCTAGGACTAAAGATGGATTTTAAGATCAATTCTAAATCAACCAGACTGGGAAAGCAGTAGGATGGGTGAGTGAGAGACAGGGAGAGGCATTGGGGTAGCTGTCCTGATTGAGTTAGTCATGAGCCCATCACCTCAGTAGTTGGGTCTCCATCAACTAAGGGCCACTGGCCACTTGGTGGCGCTCTGTCTCTACAATGCAAGGTGGGCCCTGGAGCTTTTGGGAGGGAGCCCTGGAGAACAATAGCCAAAGGGGATGCTAGGCTGCCAGCCTAGAAAAAGAATGCTGCTTAGTGTCACTCAGCAAGTCCTTGGTGGCACATCTAGTTAAGCACAAACTCTCCAATGAGCAGGGGAAGGTAGGGAAACCATGGGCCTCAGTGTGCACCCAGAGAGGACCTTCTCTGCCGCTGCTTGGCAATGTAGAGAGAATGGGTGGGAAGTTAGGAGAAGGAATCCTGGTCCAGCCAGGCACATGCGCCGGCAGAGGTGCAACTAATATGGAAGGAAATAAGGGATGATATTGGCACATGGGGCAGGAGCTCAATTGGACCCAGGTGGGAGTTGAACAGGGCAGGACTAGTGCATGAACCAGTGCCCCTGTCCTGCCATAGGGTGCAGTGTGCAGGTGTGGCCTGCAGGGAGAGTCACACAGGAGAAGGACTTGTGCTGCTTTCAGGGAGACTGGATCTTCAGAACCCCAGAGGGTTCACCCCAGGAGGCCTGGACCCTGAACTAAACTAGGGGACGCCTTGTCTTCCTGAGGGTGCCATGGGCTCCCAGCTGCTCTGCTGTGTGGCCCTTTTCCTCCTGGGAGCAGGTGAGTCTTGGGCACAGCTTAGAAGCCTCTGGTCTGTGTCTTTCATCCTCAGAAGACAAGTCAGCCACGAGGCTGCAGCAGGGGCTTCCTCCTCTTCTCCTCCCTCAGCTTCTGTCTCCTGACCCACAGGTGCAGCGGATCCTGGAGTCGTGCAAACCCCAAAACATCTGATCAAAGCAGAAGGACAGCAAGTGACACTGAGATGTTCTCCTGTCTCTGGTCATCCCTATGTGTACTGGTACCAACAGAGCCCGGGTCAGAGCCCTCACTTCCTTTTTCGATATTACAAAGGGAAACCGGACCAAAAAGGCACTGTGCCTGACCGATTCTCAGCACAGCAGTTCCAGGACTATCGCTCTGAACTCAATGTGAGCTCCTTGGAGCTGGGTGACTTGGCACTGTATCTCTGTGCCAGCAGCTTGGCACAGCCCTGCGTGATCATCAGCTTTCTGCACAAAAACATTCCTAGCCCTGCTCAGGATGACCTGGGAAGGTAGGGCTGCAGGCCAGACCTGCTCAGGCTTTGGAATCTGACAGGACTCTCCCAGACAATTGTTGCGGTTCATGTTGGTGATCTGCTCAATGCTTACAGAATTTGTGTAAGGTATCATTTTACCCATGCGTATATCTGAGGGAAAGTAGCTTTCCTGGTCTCATATTCAGTAACTGTCGGAAGTCTTTTCTCCAACCTCTGATGCCTCTAGGTTTCCCTCACTCTGCAGGTCTGACCCCTCATGTGACCCCCCATCTTAGGTCTTAATTAGCAAGATTGGAAGGTCATACATCATGTGTGATTATTATAACCTCTTCCTTGACAAGTCCAAAGAAGATAGGTCAAGGTAACCCATTTCTGTGGATCCTTTTTTGTGATAGAAAATATAAGTTCCTGCTAGACATGGTGATGCACACGTACGATTGCAAAGACTGATGAGGCAGAGGGAAGAGGATCACAAACTCGAGGCCAGAGTTATTCTGTATAACTTACCATGACTCTGTTTCAAGATAAAAAAATAAAAGATTCAGTGTGGGTGTAGATCAGTGGTAGAGCAGTTGCAGAGTATGCACAAGGCCCTGGTTGGGCCCTCCAGTACTGCAAAAGAAATTAACAAAACAAAAGAAGGAATAAAAACCCTGTACTTAAAAAGGAAAAGAAAGATAGCAAAGAGAGAAAAAGAAAGGGAAAGAAAGATAGAAAGAAAAGAAAATATATGAAAAGAAAAGAAAAGCTGAACTTTCTTTTCACTATAGTTTCATTGCTATGGTATAGAACAGATGAAGTGATGTCTTTCTAAAGTCCTTGTGAGTAGTGAGACTCCCCAGCAGTGGAGAAAAGGCAAGGTCTTTGTAATGGAAAGTGTGGACTTCCTGTGCATGGTATAATCAACAAGGAGGGAAAAGAATATGGTCATTGCTACGCATGAGTTTATTTCATTCTCTCATTCCACAAACTCTTTTATGTCCCTTACTTGTATAAGAGATTATTCACAGAAGATAGAATATAGGAGAAAAGAAAATAAAGGCATAGAAAAAACTGAGAAAATGTATGTTTTGTACCTTTTTTCATTTATCAAAAAGTTTATTCCTCAGTTTGTAAATTATAGAAATTTTCTATTTATTCTTTTTCTTTCTTTGGTTAACTGTGCCCTTCTGCCAGCATTTAATACTTTTTTTTTAAATTATGTAAAGAACATTTCAATGCAATCTGCTTTCTTAACATATTTTTTAAAAGGATATGTTTTTAATTGCACAAAATAATGGCTTTCATTATGACATTTTAATACATGTATAAAATGTACTTTGATAATTTGTTGTTGTTTTGTTGCCATTGAATCGGGTTTGGCTCATAAAGACCCTCATAGGGTTTTCAATGGCTTACTGTTTCTGGATTGCTTTGGCAGTGGATTGACACATCCTCCCATTGTTGCATTGCTGGG
>VMDO01033439.1:0-17953 GCA_007922755.1 Pedetes capensis
GAGATCATCTTAGAAAGGCCTGATACGTGGCATGCCGAATCGGGTACATGGGTTCCTAAGATAACGCTTTGCTCCTGCCTTCCCGTGTAGGCGGGTGGAGCAGCTGGTGTTGTACATGAAAGCAGCACAGCTGCTCGCAGCTTCCCTGCATCTCGCCAAAGCCCAGATCAAGTCCGGGAAGCTGAGCCCCTCCACAGCCGTGAAACAAGGTAAGGGAGCCATCCTCTGCGTTCTACCAAAGGAGAAGGTTTCTGATGGGGAATCGCTGTGTTACCAAGTGTTCCTAGCAGGGAAAAAGATTCTGACTTTCAGTTTTTCACCAGTTACTTGATACAGAGAAAAATCAGAAGGGCTTTGTGCTGTTTTTTTATACTGCAACATCATGGAGCTCCGTTTTCATTCTTTTCCTTCAGAGGTCACGTAGAGCTACTTCTGTTGTATCCGCAGGAAAAGTGTATGACGTCGTGTCATTATTTCTAGGGGAAAATTAAAATAAGTTTTCATCTCAACTTTTTTTCAGTTGTCAAAAATCTGAATGAACGATATAAATTCTGCATCACCATGTGCAAGAGACTTACAGAAAAGCTGAACCGATTCTTTTCTGATAAACAGAGATTCATTGATGAAATCAACAGTGTAACTGCAGAGAAACTCATCTATAATTGTGCTGTGGAAATGGTAACCCTGTTAAGATTCAATATTGTACAGCACTACAGTGTTTAAGAGTATCTTTGGAATTGAACACCCACCTGACATTATCTGTCCCTTAGAAAAGAGTTTATGCGCTGCCCCCTGCCAAGTCTCAAGTATTGTGATTACCTCCTGCTGAAGGAGTAATTGGCTGTGCACTGCAGCGCACACCTGTAAACCCAGCAACTTGGGAGGCAGAGGCAGGAGGATCACAAGTTTAAGGCCAGAGGCAGCCTGGGCTACTTACCGAGACCCTATCTCAACATAAAAAATTAGAAAAAGAGGTGCTGGAAGTGCAGCTTATTGGTGGATCACTTGCCTAGCATACACAAAACCCTGGGTTCAATCCCCAGTACTGCCAAAAATAAGGATAATACGCATTGTATCGCTCTATACTGAATTAAGACTTCCTGAGAATTTTGTGTCAGGAAAAATATCCTCCCTTAAGGAATTATCTAGTTTCTTTCTTTTCTGATAATAATAACCCTGTAACTTCAGTAGGTTCTATCTTCGTATATAGTTTAGCCCACAATATCATTTCATCAGAATATGTTAAGGTAGATGCTCTTTAAAGCTGCAGTGCCCAAATGGATTTGCGTTTTAGAAAAGTTGAGAGTCCTGTTTTTGTTGACTGGTTCCAGGTTCAGTCTGCAGCCCTGGATGAGATGTTTCAGCAGACTGAAGATATTGTTTATCGCTACCATAAGGCAGCCCTTCTTTTGGAAGGCCTAACTAAGATTCTACAGGACCCTGCAGATATTGAAAACGTACTTAAATGTAAGCTGACTTACACAGTAGTCTTCCCTTATCTGCAGTTTTGGTTTCCATAGTTTTAGTTACCCAAGGTCAACCGTGGGAGACAGACCTGGTAACCCACTCCCAAAAATCAATCCGCCATTGAAAACCCCATGAAGAGTAGAGAAGCACTGACAATAGTGTTTCACCTGTTGTACGTAGGGTCGCTATGAGTTACATACCGACTCGATGGCACCCAACAACAACAACAACCAGGTCAACCAAGAACCAAAAGCACTCTCAATTAGCCAAAGCTGACCAATGCCCAAAAATATTAAATGGAAAGCTCCAGAAATAAACAACCCAGAAGTTTTAAAGTTTGCACATTTCTGAGTAGTACGATGAAATCTTGAGCTAACTTGCTCTGTGCCACCTGGACATGACTCATCCCTTTGCCCATTATATCCATCTTGTATATGCTACCTGCCCATTAATTACTTAGTAGCAATCGCAGTTATCAGATCTATTGTCTTGACATTACAGTGCTTATAGATAGAGTTTGGTACTACGCAGTTTCAGGCATCAACTGGGGGTCTTGGAACATACTCCTTGGGTTAAGGGAGGACCACTGTATGTATTGATTGCAATTTAGTTGTCTCCTACAGGTGTGGTAGAAAGAGCTTAGAATTTGGAATCATACTTCCTGGGCTGAATGTTGGCTTCCCAAGCTTGGAGTCACTTAACCTTTCTGTTGTCTCAGTTTCTTCTGTAAGATGGAGATAATAATGCCTATCTTGCAGAACTGTTGTGAGGATCAGAGATAATGCATGCAAAGTATGGATAGCTTTTGTCATTTTGTTATTAGTCTTTAGATTTCTCTGCGTTACATTGTGGACGAGTATGTGTTCATGTATGTAGGACAATATTGGTTTTTATTACTATATGCAACTATTTTAAGCTCCTGGGCTTAGTGACTGAAGAATCCTTTACAGATCCTTGTATTACAGATTTGTAGCAGTAGCAGAGTGGAGATTGATAGGATATTAGGATGATATTACTACTTATCAAATATAAGCCCCGTAATCTGATTTTTGAGGGAGTGGTGGACCTCCTGGAGTGTACAGAGCCATGCCACATTTTGAATCACCACAAGGGATGGCAATTCTAAAGTTACTACATAGTCTCAAATCTAATCTATATTGCATCTAACCCTAAACTACTACATTGTATTGTTTTTATGACATGTACAGTTGCACTCTACTTTTCCCCAGAGCCATTAGATTTGACCACAAATCTAATCTGAATGCGATTCTAATTCACATCTGATTTATTTTATTTTATTTTTTTTAGCCCTCTGAAACTGTTGAAAGGGTGCAGATGTACCCAAGCTAGCTGTTAAAATACAAATTTTGTTTGTGTAACGTGCTTATCCAAATTTTACCACAGGGCATCACTAAACTAGAAATCATATCTAAACTACTACCAGGCAGATGAAAATGTGTGCATCTTCAGTTAACCTCAGTGCAGAGATTGAACAGAGACCATGATACGGATAGAGAATTAGTGGTTTTTTTCCTTAGTTCTTCTGTCTTTGGTTTAGAAAATAAAAATGGTTTTCACACTTGATCTTAGCCAAAAGGCTGAAAAGCAATTGCCTAAATGGGTTTTATTGTGAATTTATATTACTTTATTTCTAGATAAATCTAGTATTGAAAGAAGATTGTCAGCGCTCTGCTGTAGCACGGCAACGGTGTGAGGAGCAGGCTTGTCCGTGGACCAGCGTGGGAGCAGGAGGTGACGCACTGGGGATTGCAGCTCGGTTCTGGCACCCACCCCCAGGAAACTGTAGCTTCTTAACTGGTGACTACCAAAGAACAAGCAGCAAGTTACAAAGGAAAAAGAATCCAAAAACTACATTTGTAGAAAACCTGCCTTATCAGCGAAGTCACTCCTCTTTCCTTTTTTCTTTGTAGAAGCAGAAGCAAGAGTATTCCACTTGGCTCCCAGTTCGAACTTGGTAAATAAATGTACCTTAGAACTAGAATTATCAGTACAGTTGTTCTTACAGATAATTAAACATGAAACAAAGTGAGTGGCGCTTCATTCAGCTCCCAGAGCAGTATGTGAAACGCCACGTGTTTGCTGAGGTCCACACAAGCTAAAGAGTCTACATCTCACCTGGCCAGGTTGTTACTTTGGGTGAGTTTGAATATGAACACGCGTCTTTAAACAGCTCAGGAAGAAGTAGTTTAAGAAGAGGCAAAAGACGGCTCTTGGAAGAAATTTGGAAATCTTCAATTTGATCTAACGTAGACACATGGTAACCTTCCGAAATCTTTCATATTGCACTAATTTATTAAAACAACTGTGTATTGGATTTTGCAATTTAAAACTGAGGCACAATGGACTTGCTTAAAATATTTGACTTGATTATATACACACACCCTTTCCAGAATTCACATGGGGTCTCTATTGAACTTTTCAATGGTCAGAACTTGTGTTTATGTGAACCTTTGCATTTTTTTACTTGTTTATCTACACCTACAGATCCTCTCAATAATACTTTGAGTTGCTGGTTGTTTGCTTTTGTTTGCATTTTCTGTTGTGCATGCAGAATGTGCATTAATGCCTGTGACTTTAGGTTTCTTAGAGACTAAGTTTATTTGGGCAGTATTAGAAAAACTATCATGAATCAAGAGATACTCTTGAATTTTAATAGGGCCAAAACAAAGTTGTAATTAAGGATTTGTTAGTGATGTGGAGTTTCTTCTGGAAGTTAGTGAGAAACAAGGTTTGTTTTCCCTTAGGAAGAGGGGCAGCTCCCTCCAGCCTAATGGTATTTTTAAAGTTACTCCTGGTGGGTCACCAAATAGCTAGTCATAGAGAATGCAGGCCGTTAACTCAGCACCACTCCTGGGATGGTTCCTATGTTGTATATTACCTGGTTTCTTTCACTTACCTGCTTGAGTACTTGAATAAACTGTTCATCTGTTTTAATCTTTTTAACCCTTTCACATCAAATAATCAGCATTCTGACAGCTATCCAGAAGCTCTTCGGCATTACTCTAATTTTAGTATGCTGATAAAAACTAACAGACTATATGGTTTTCCTTTACTTGGACAAAGTAATGTAATTTTTACCTTAATTTATCGGTATGAAATTCCAGCAGTTAATTTGAACATTTATTTATATGATGTTTGTATTTTTAGGTCTTTAATACAGTGTTTCTACCTCTCATTTGTAACTGCATGCATTATTCTTGAAACTAGGTAAAACTCACTGAATTGTGTAATAATAGCCTTTTTATTATTGCCTGTACAAATGTATATTAAGGTAAAATAAACTGACAGTGTTTCTAGGTTACAGTTGGGTCCATATTAAGTGGCTTGTCAAGCCAGATATTTCCTTATTGAGTGAGTCTGGAGGCTTGGTCATCAATACCCTTTGTCTTGCCTCCGGATTTAAGATGCTAGGTGACTGTCACACAGGCTCCCACAAACTTAGACTGTTCAGTGATGACCCCTCCCCTCCTTGTATTAGTGATACTGAATTTTGCATAATTTTTTAGGATTTCCAGTGCAATTTCATTCATGTTCTCTCAGATGCTCCCTGTGTTGTATCAGTTGATCTTCCATGTGGGTAGAACTATTCTGCCCCCTCCTCCCACCTTTTTAAAACACAGAATGAAACAGGTTCAGAGAAGGTGTGATTGATCCCACGGGAAAGCCACACTCTGTAACTTCCAAGTTCTTCTTGTGTAACAAAGGTCTTGTAGGCGGTGTGCGTAAAACAGTGGTCTCAACAGCAGAGAAGGAACTGTAAATCCACGAGTGATGGTTCTGATTATACTTCCATTATCAAGGCCAATTGTTCTAAGAGATTTTGCCTTGATCATAGCAATAATAAACAAGTGCTTTATGTTTTCCTGAGTATTTTTTTTATTTCATATTATGTATGTCATAAAATGGAAATGGGCCAGTCCACACATTCGTGGATTGGCACCTACAGTCAAGTCATACACGACCTGGAAAATGATTAACCACACAAATCTGAATAGAGGAATTAATCATCAGTGAATTTGTTCATTGGCCTTTCCTGCTGTAAGCATTTCCCTTAACTGTCTCCTGTACAAAACCTGAAGGTAGGTTCTCCAAATGGTTATTTCCCAGAGCCCCATCCTCTCTCCCCTCCACTCAGAGGAATGAGCAGAGCAACAGGCGCCAGGGGTAGGAGGAGCTCAGGAGGAGGGTGGTGGTAGGGTCAGGGCACCTCAGCCTCCAAGGATAGCAAGGAGGAAGCTGAGTTGGATGCCGAGGAGACGAGGGCATGGAGTGGGTCCCCTAAACCAATGCACCTGACACATCTCGGTCCCCAGATATCTGTTCTGCACGGAGGAGGAGCTCAGTGTCAGCATTCCATGGCTGCCTCAGGTCAGGAAGGGGGGCCTCCCTCCCTCCCACTCACCCCCTTGCTGAGGCTTCCTCTTCTACTCAGCCAGCAATGTGCGGTAGCTTCTCTCCTGGTCTGGGAATGCTGTTTAAAATGCTGCTGTCCAATTTTGTTGTTAGGTGCTGTCGAGTCAATATCCAACTCATAGCGACCCTCATAGGGTTTTCAATGGCTGACTGTTTCGGGATTGCCTTGGGAGTGGATTGCCAGGTCCTTCTCCCATTTTTGCGGTGCTGAGAATTGAATTTGGGACCTCAGAGACTGCAGTACAGCGCTCTACCAACTGAGCTAAATCCCAGCCCAATTTAGCTCAGTTGGTAGAGCGCTGCACTGCAGTTTCTGAGATCCCGAGTTCAATTCCCAGCACCAAAAAAGAAAAAAAAAGAAGGGAGAAGGGCCTGGCAATCCGCTCCCAAGGCAACCCCGAAACAGCCCTTGAAAACTCTATGAGGGTCTCTATGAGTTGGATACCAACTCGATGGCACCTAACAACAACAACATCCAATTTTGATCATTGTCATCGAGAGGAACAGCATTCAACGAAGACTGATGAGTAACTTCTTTCCCATAATCCCATGCCACTGGCCCCTCAAGAGGAGCTCTGTAGAGTCGGGCACAGGAGCTCAGGGGCAGCCATTGTTAGGGCCAAGCTGCCTTAGCCTCCTAGGATAGGGAGGAAGAGGTTGAGTTAGACAAAGTAGGTGTGCAGGCGTGGACTCAGGTATGGAAAAACCCTTGAGGTGCTCTTCATGAATGAGAACAGGCCCTTGTAGTTCCTGTAAGCAGTCTTCTTTCTGGAATAAGGCAAGGCTGGTGGGTATTTCCGTAGGAGGATTGCTTGCCAGGGAGCAGCTGCCGCTCAGAGAACTTGTCTCATCACACCTGGTAAGTGCCCCGTAGACACATCTGCGCCTGCCTCCTACCAGCCTTAGCCTGTCGACTGCTGGGTCCTGTCCCCTTGAACCTGCAGTGGTGCGGACTCCCAGTCGCCTCCCAGCCCCTTTCTTGTTTGTGAGAATACTGTCTTTGAAGAAGGAGTCACGTTAGTGCTTTTCTTACCCAAAGCAGGAAACTACATCAGAAATGACGCCCCAAGGAAAGCACCACATACAGGAAACCTGGAAACCACAGCATTGGTGCAAGAGGCAGAGCCTCGGGTACAGGGTCATTGCGAACTCAGCAATCACACTGTAGCAGAGAGAGCAACAGGGGTTTCCATCCGGACGCCCTGGTGACCTCACACAGCACCCCGCAGACACAGCACAGAGCAGGGACGCCCTGGCCTCCAGTGCCCTGGCCTGTGGGCCTGATGAGGCTCTCTGAGGTGCTGGGCAGGTGGGGTTCCCCGTCGATCCTTCTTTTCCCTGGAAGCCCTCAGCCCAGTTTTAATACGCCATGAAGATCCTTGTCACTGAACGCATCCTCTCTTGACAGCTCTCCCAGCATTGCCTGGAAGTGGATGTGTAGCAGGGGAGGCTCTGGAGGGGATGGTCCTGGGGCAGGAGGGCTGCGGCTCTGCGTGGCCTAGAGGCTCTCGGGCAGTCTGTGCAGGGTGAGGTGGCCTGGGCCTCGCTCCATG
Organism: Pedetes capensis; assembly: GCA_007922755.1. Lineage (NCBI taxonomy): Eukaryota > Metazoa > Chordata > Mammalia > Rodentia > Pedetidae > Pedetes > Pedetes capensis. Next base: position 7,455 of record VMDO01033439.1, read on the forward strand.
CAGCCTGGGGCCTCGCTGAGACAGCCCTTCTCACACAGTGGCCTCATATCATAAGTCAGTGTCAGTTTAAGCTGGACCCTTCCTCACACCTGCTGCCCACCTGTCACCTCCAGGCCAGTGCTGGGGGCACGCACCTCCCAGTCTGGCCTGGAGGTTCAGATGGGTGGTGCCGCCACGCACACAGATACTAAACACAATTCACTCGGGACCCTCGGGTGAGGGGTGCAGACTCCTGCGGCCCTTGGGACCCCGGAGGAGACGGGAGAAAGGAAAAGCCTCAGGTGCTTTTGCCTTCCAGGGGCAAACACCTGTGTTGGTCGACTCGGTGGTCACGAGGAGACAGCTGTTGCTTCCTCGGTGATCAGATGGAGAGCAGGTTCTTTTCCTTGTTGATGTTTGCGACGGGAGAGCATTCTTTCCTCACAGAAGGTCCACGGGAGAGCAGCGGGAGAGGCGTTTCCCCATTGGTGGTCTGGGCAGGAACGGGCGAGAAGGTGCAGAAAAGGTGCCAAAGGGCCTAAAAGGATCGAGCTGCCGCAGCGCAACTCTTTATATAGTTCGCCCGCGGAATGGCCCGAGCCAATCAGCTGTCAGTCCAATTGTCCAATCAGGAAGGGTTTTGTACAAATGTGCAACCAAGTTACTTTCATTTTCCCTAGATTTCTAACTTACAAACCAGATATTCAAACGCCATTTTCCCAGTTTAGGAGTTTTTGCCAATTTCCTCCCAATTTTTCCCTACACATCCCTCTTTTTCTTTTAATTTTTAATTTGATGGACATGTTTTCTGAGTAATTGTTCTGTTATAGAATGTTTTAGGTCCTGATCATTTATATCACATCTTACATTTTGAACTCTCCTGGTGACTATACATACAATTACATTTTGAACTCTCCTGGTGACTATACATACAATTATAATCATAAGGCTTACAGCTATAATGGTAATACATAACAGAGCAGTTTTAAAACTTTTAACAATTCCCTGGAGCAAGGCCACAGCTGGTGAGTCTTGCCATGACTGAAGTTGTCTAACTGGTACCCAAATTCCCTTTCTTACACATAACAAATAGATGTTTTCTTTTTTAAAGTCCATATTCAAAGAGGTACTTACACAGGTATACAATTTACATTGTTTACAAAAGATTGACCCATCCATCTTGTTCCATTTTGTTTCCCGTCTTAACCATTACATATAGGAGTTTTACACAAGCTTTTAATTTCATTCTAGCCTTTTTACCAGAGTCTGAAGTGCTTACTGCCCAAGGAGGTCTAATGTAGCCATCAACTTCCACGGGTGTACTTGTGGAGGTGCCTTTTCTGTTACCTGGAGTGAAGGTTGGATTATTTTGTAGTCCGTACCATACTTTTAACAATGCACGTGCCAATTCTATGAGCCCTTTCACTAAGCTTGTGTGTTCCTACCCCATCATTTTTTCTCAGGGACTTCCATGAACACCCTCACATTTTCTTTATGTAATTACTCTATTGATATGGGCTCTAATCAATGCCTTTTGGCATCCATGGCACCTCTTTAGCTTTCCTTGACCCAAATGATGGAACATACAACCTCTCCTTGCTTGACATTGGCCATATCTTAGTGACCACTGTCAAGCAGTGCCTTTCCTTTCCCCTGTACATATAGGCATAACTTCACTTCCCACAGTATAGTTTCTGATGACTTTTTCCTCCTCCTCTGGCTTTAGTGGGCCTCTTTTATAAGGTCCCATTACCCATGGCACTTCACTGGTATAAACAGTTACCGGTGCGCCATCCCAAGTAACCACCCTGTTAAGTGGTGGGTTGGGTACGTACGCCCAAAACACACAGCTGTTATTTATGGCATCATTTACCTCTGTTACATTTACCTCTTTTACCATAATTGGCTCCACAGCTGTTGCCATTGGCATGACAGATGTTGCCAATGGAGCACCATTATTAATAGTGTTAGGGTATCCTTTCCAATATTTGGCATTGCTCCCTTTTTTCTTTCAGTGGTCTCACCCGGTTTGGTGGTTTTCTCTGCTGCCATTGTTGCCTTTGGGTTCGTTGTTTGAGCTGTCCTCAGTTTCGCCACTCCTTCCGTCAGCCCTTACATTCTTCATGCCCCCTCTTCCTCGATAGTTCCCTTGGCGTTCGGAAGTCCGTGGCTCATTGTCCAAGTCCTTGTCCCCTTTTTTGGTGTTACTACCCTCGGCATCCTTTGCTTTCCGGACATTTTGAGCCAGGATCCCAATTGGCTTGTCCTCCCCCTGTGGGAAAACACACGCCGAACCTTGGCCTTGGGTTGGTAACATGTTGAGCCCCCTCCACTTTCCAGTGAGAAGGTCCTTCCACCAAACCAAAATTTCCGGTGGCCTTGACATCTGTCCCCAGTGCTTTTTCACTCTGGGCCTATTTTCATGTTTTTGAATATTAAGTATATTGATAGTTGTTAAGGCTTTACTAAGTATTACATTGGGCTGGGATTTAGCTCAGTTGGTAGAGCACTGCGCTGCAGTCTCTGAGGTCCCGAGTTTGATTCCCAGCACCGCAAAAATGGGAGAAAGACCTGGCAACCCACTCCCAAGGCAATCCCGAAACAATCAGCCATTGAAAACCCTATGAGGGTCGCTATGAGTTGGATACCGACTCGACGGCACCTAACAACAACAACAGCAAGTATTACATTGGGTGGGTACTCCCCCTGCCTTCCTCCTTTTTCTTTTTCTAATTGTTGTTTTAAAGTTTTGTGGGCTCTTTTCACTATGGCCTGTCCCTGGGGGTTGTGGGGAATACCTGTGCTATTAGTTATAGTCACAATTGTTGGTGCTATAAGGGCTTTTTTAGGCTCCTCGCCTTTTTTAACTCTTATTTTTTCCTCATTATTCATTAAGATTTCATAGCCTTTATAGAAAGAAGTCAGAACAGTACCCTCAACATATGTTGACTTAGTAGGAACCTCAATATTTAAAGGCATTGTAGTTACTATTGAAGATACAAACTTATACAATGTTATTGTACTAGTTTCAATGGGAACACCAGCAAGGGCCTTTTGGCTCCAAGGTTTCTTTTCCCAAAGTTTACAATTTGACAGATTTATACTGAAAGCCATTTTCTTACATTTCTTAACGTCATATGTCATGTGATTGTAATTCCCATCAATCCACTCTATTACAGAAGTAATACCTTTTACATATGACTTTATATTGTTCATGCACCGAATATCTATTGCACCTGGAGAGGTCTTTTCTTTTAGGTATGGTTGTAAACAATCCATACAAAACTTGTGCTGACAAGACATTACATCTAATAATTTGTCCTTAGAATATCGTAAAAGGTACCAAGAGCATTTTACAGTTGGTTTGTTAACAGAAGTTAACCCATCATTAGAACATACATCTTTGACATTTATCATTTTGTCCATTTCACCACTGAACTCCTTTGACTTACATTTGAGCTTTTCTATTTTATATTTACTTTTTTTTAATATTATCATTCTTTAAACAATTAGTCAATTGATCCTTTTGATTTGTTTGTACAAAATAGATCTTAACTAATTGATGTTCTTCCTATAACATAGGTAGTTTGTCAGATCCTGCCATTTTTGATTCCTTGTTACTCAAAGATCCTAAATTTTTTAAATCGTAATTATAGCCTTTATTATTTGCTGAGGCATCAGTTTTGGGTTTTAGTCTTTCCCCCACAGGTACAGTCCAGTACATCTGGAGCCTGTCCCTGTCTCTCTGAGGCTTTTCATTTTCCTTGTTCTTGTCCGTATTCTCTAGAGGTCTCTGTTTTATCTTCCTCTGTGGCCTTTCTGTTTCCTTCCTTTGTGGCAGGGCTACAAAGCGGCCCACCCTGTTTAAAGGCTTGTGGAGGGGTGGGCCATCCCTATGGTAGCTGGACCAGCACATTTTTTCAGCGTGGCCCATTTTGCCACATTGCTGGCATGGACCACGAGGCCTATTGTTATTCTCCTCATATCGTTCCTTTCTCCTCTCTTTTCTGGGCCCTTCCTGCCTTTTTGGGCATTCCCGCCACCAATGTCCCTTCTCCCCGCAGTTATTACATCTGCCGAGTCTCCTGTCTTTGAATCTCTCTGCCCTTGCGGTAAAGGCCTTAGCGATGCTGTCTGCCGCTTGGTCAGTGAAGGCTCTGGCCATGACTGTGGTGGTTTGGGTTGTGGAACCCACATCCTGTGCGGCCACAATCCAATCCTCCAGCGTCCCATTCTTTAGGCCCTGGCAGGCTTGCCTGCAGTCACTGGACATGCCATCCCACACCAAGTGCTTAAGCAGCTCTGCTTTTGCACCTTCATCAATAACTTTATGTTCCAGACTCTTATTGACTCTGTCAACAAAGTCCACAAATGGTTCATTTTGCCTCTGTCTGAGCAACACTAAACTTGGTGTCGCCCCTTCTCTTGGTAGCCTATCCCACGCTCTCTGGGCACATATTCTTACTTGGTCAAATGACGGTGCCGGACCCATTGCTTGCCTTGTAACCACTGAGTATATAGGTCCTTCTCCTAACAAGCAGTCTGCCCCAATGTCTACCCCCATCCGGGCGTTTCTCTCTGCTTGCTGCTTACGTTCGTCCAGGTATAGAGCTTCCCACTGGATGAAAGTGGGCCCTGAAAGGACCGCCCTTGTTAGGTCTCTCCAATCCTGCGGGGTGTTTACCCTAACAGCTAGAGTCTTAAGGAGTGTTTTCGTCCATGGGGAGTGTGGCCCATCCTCCCTAATGGCCTCCCTTAGGTCCTTCAAGTCCTTGGACTCACATGGGTACCACATTTGTGGGCGCTCTGGAGTTGGTATTACATTGACCGGGTATGCCTGTGGCCCATAACTGCCTATGCCTATGGGCTGTCCTGTCCAAGGCCCTGTGCTTGCCAGGGCAAGTTGACCCTGGCTCAGGTAGAGCACGCCCCTTGAGCATACTTCCTGGGGGTGTGCTTCCGCCGGAAGCTCCTCCCTCCTCATTTCCAGGGTCGGGGGAAGTCCCCCTCTTCTGGGTATGGCTTACGTCCTAAGCCCTTCCCCTTGAGGTCCGACTTCATCCGGAAGTTCCTCCTTTCGGGGTCTAGCTCTGGATGGAAGACCCTCCCTTCTCGGGGGTCCCACCTCCCTCATTTTAATAATAACTTCCTTCAGCTCCTGAAGTACCTCTGCTGTATCCGGAGCCATGTTGGCGTGCGCCACGTGTCTCTTATTGGCACTTTCCTGCCGTTTTTCATGTCTCTGTCTAAGTTCCGCGAGCCTTTTAAATAATGCCGGCAACACATTACTATTTCCTCTGCACACAGCTGCTCTAGCTGCTTCATTAACCTCTTCCCATATCTCTGTTTTCTCTAAATCCTCCGCAGCTAGCCACGGTGCCTCTTTCCAAAATTTTTTTGTTTCCCTTCTGCTCACTTTATGTCTGCCCTGTTTTAATTGGGCTTTTAGACTTTTCCATTGTTCCTCCGAGATTTTACTTTTGCTGCTTCCCATGGCTACCGTTTTAACTCACAGGAGGTACACTACGCTTCTTGGTTTCTCTTATTTTTCTTTGTTTCCTTACCAAAGACTGGACGTTGTTATGCGCGCTTTACCTTTCTAACTTGGTTTGGCCTTCCTTGGGTTCCCCAAACCTCCTGAGCCCTTTGGCTCCCATTCAGACCTCTTTTAGGTCCTTTTTTCTCACAAAAGCTCTTTGCCTCCTCCCTTCCTCGGCAGGCCCTTTTCCTGCTTTTTCTTAGAGCCCTTTGCTCCTTTCTTTGAGGCAGGCTCCTTTCCTGCCCTTCCTTGGTGCCCTTTGGCCCCTTCATAGGCCTTTCTCTGGCCCTTTCTTACAGAAGCTCTTGGCCTCCTTTTTACGTTAGGCTTTGGCCCTGCCAAGCCGCTTTTCGCCATTCTATATCTTCCCTTTGCCGGGAGGTTCCGTTCTTTGTGCTCTCTCGTGGTCTTTCCTAAGTGTATGCCTCCCCTATGTGCCTGCACAGACTGGTCCCCAGACTTAGGGTCCCTGCCTGGGGCTGCATACACCTATTCTTGACCAGTGCTCTCCCAAAATGGCGCTTACTTCTGTTGCTGCAGACGGACCCGTTGGCCTTCCGTCCGTTGCTCATAGTCCCTGCTCGTTGTCCTCATGGCCTCTGGTATGGTTTCCTGTCTGGCTTTCCATGAAGCACAGCTGTTTTTGCTCCTCCTCCAAGCACCCTTCTCGAGAGAGGGCTTTTTGCTTTTCCTTTCCATTCCCCATTCGGGATAGGGATTTCTCCTTTTCCAGGGTCCCCTCTCGGGATGAGGGTCTTTATTCACATTCTATGTGGGTCCCCCACTTCTATGTTGGATCCCTGTTCAGGTTCCAACTCTATGTGGGGCACACACCTCCCGGTCCAGCCTGGAGGTTCGTACGGGTGGCACCGCCACGCACACAGATACTAAACACAATTCACTCGGGACCCTCGGGTGAGGGGCGCAGACTCCTGCGGCCCTTGGGACCCCGGAGGAGACGGGAGAAAGGAAAAGCCTCAGGCGCTTTTGCCTTCCAGGGGCAAACACCTGTGTTGGTCGACTTGTTGGTCACGAGGAGACAGCTGTTGCTTCCTCGGTGATCAGACGGAGAGCAGGTTCTTTTCCTTGTTGATGTTTGCGACGGGAGAGCATTCTTTCCTCACAGAAGGTCCACGGGAGAGCAGCGGGAGAGGCGTTTCCCCATCGGTGGTCTGGGCAGGAACGGGCGAGAAGGCGCAGAAAAGGTGCCAAAGGGCCTAAAAGGATCGAGCTGCCACAGCACAACTCTTTATATAGTTCGCCCGCGGAATGGCCTGAGCCAATCAGCTGTCAGTCCAATTGTCCAATCAGGAAGGGTTTTATACAAATGTGCAACCAAGTTACTTTCATTTTCCCTATATTTCTAACTTACAAACCAGATATTCAAATGCCATTTTCCCAGTTTGGGAGTTTTTGCCAATTTCCTCCCAATTTTTCCCTACACAGTGCCAACCCCAGAGACAGACAGTGGGTCTAACCCAGGCCCACGGAGGGTGCCTGCCACCAGCAGTGCCAGAGCATGCGCTGCGCCCCAAGGAAGGACAGGCTCTTGTGTGGGGAGCGGGGCGGGACCCCCGAGAAGGGAGGGGCACCTCTTTTGGAAGGGGTTGCCCCTGTGGACTCCTTTGAGAGTCAGAGGAAAACTCAGGAAAGATGCGTCTCACACCGTGTGAGAGCCACGTCCCTGGCGCCCACCATGTCCCAGGATGGGCCTCCCAGTTGCCCAGACGTCTGCCTGGCTTCATCTTGGAGCAGGGCTCAGAAGCAGATGGATTGATACCCAGCACCTGCCAGGGTCAGCGTGTGCTAAGGCTTGCCCAGCTCTCAGCCCAGCCTAGAAAGACGAAGAGAGACATTCTGATAGCAGATTGTGGTGCCTGCTGTCTCATTGTATAATTAAAAGTCATCTGTTTGAGGGCTGAGGTGCAGCTCAGCGGTAGAACACTTACCTAACATGCTCAAGGCCCAGGGTTCCATCCCCTGTGCCACATAACAGAACAAGACCAAAAATGTCATCTATTTGAAAACAGCAAGTGTTGACTAGCATGTGGAGAAACTGGAACCCTTGTGCCCTGTTACCAGGAATGTAAAACAGTGCGGCTGCTGTGGAAAATAGTATAACTATTCCTTTAAAAATTAAACAGAACCTTCACATGATCCAGCAGTTCCACGTCTAGACACATACCCAAAAGAATTGAAAGATATTTGTACCCCTGTGTTCGTAACGTTATTCACAGTAGCCCAAATGTGGAAGCAACCCTACTATCCAGGACAGAAGAACGTGTAAATAAAATGTGGTGTTTACATACAAGGGAACATTATTCAGGAAGAGGGAGTCTGGACACATGCTAGAACAGGAAGGAACATTTATGCTAGGTGAAGGAAGCCAGTTACCAAAGGACCAACACCGTATGACTCTGCTTCTGTGAGGTCTCCAGAGTAGACAGATTCATAGCAATAGAAAGTAGGATGGCGGTTGCTGGGGGGTGGAGGAAGAGGAATGGGAAGTCAGTGTGTAAGAGGTACAGAATGTCAACTGGGGAAGGTAATAGGAAAAACATGGACATACATGGGGACGTCTGTATGCATTATTTGCAGGTTCTGGGACAAGGTTCCACAACCTCCAGCAGCAGCAAGGTTAGATGGCAGCTGGAAAAATGTCTGCTGGGCACACAGCTAAGGGCATTTTTGTAATGAAAATTTGAGGACTGAAAACAAGTTGCTTACATTAAACCTACGTGGGCCATATATAAGAGGGCTGTGATAGTGCAAAGCAGGAAAAGTTGGGACAGGAAGGCAGTAGAAGTACTCCCGGGTCTGGATTGTTGGGGTCGTAAGCAAGATGCAGTGGTGGCCACTTGGGTTCTTGAGTCATGGTTTTAATACATATTCAAGAATGTGGAATACTTTTATTGGCTTTGTTCTGCAGGTGGTAAATGATTGACTTTCCTTATCCCTTCCCACCTCCATCCTCCATCCCTTGTTAAATTTCAGACATCTCAGTATTTCTCCATCCCATTTCCTTACCCTACCTCCCCACCTCTCTGAGCTACTAAACCCAGAGGAACTCCAAGATAATCTCTGATAAAGATGGAGGTGGCAGCCGGGCATGGTGGCACATGCCTATAATCCCAGCACTCGGGAGGCTGAGGCAGGAGGATCACAGGTTCTCTACTCTCTCCCCCTACTCTCCTCCCCTCTTCATACTGGGTCCATATTGGGCTAAACAATGAGATCCTGCCTAAAGCCCTCCAAAAAAAGGAGGTGGCATTTCATGGCCCACTGGGATGTCTTCTCACACAAGGGACTTGGTGAGCTACCCTTGATGTCTTTTGAGATGACTGAACTTGAAAAGGGAACAAGAAAGAGATGGCCGGGCATGGAGGGGATGATAGGGAGGGTGGGGGGGCGGCACTACTTTTTGGACACTGCAGATGTGAGACTTCTCTGGGTCTAGTACACTGGAAGAAGTTTGCCGGGGTTGGCCACCTTGCTCATTCCAAGTCCAGGGAGCCTGCTGCCTAGGTGATGAGGCAGGATAGAAAGTGAGGAAAAATTGGGGGGCCATAAGAAGGAGAAGGCTTTTCATCCCAGGACCTGGTCCGCGTCTCATCAGCTGAGAATTCCAGCATGACCAAAAATGGAAAATTGTCACGAGGACTCCCTGCACAGAATCCTGTGCTCCTCTGAGAATCTCACAAAACCATTATGGATTATAACAACGAACAGGCACAGGTGATTTCCTTGTGACTAAATGTAGGAAGCCTGTAGCCGTAGCACTGTGGCATTCGAGCCTGTCAGATCTCAGAAGCTAAGCAGGGCTGGGCCTGGTTAGTACTTGGATGGGAGACCACCTGGGAACACCAGGTGCTGTAGGCTTGGTTGGAGGACCCGGCAGCCCACTCCCAAAAACCAATCTTCCATTGAAAACCCTATGAATAGCAGAGAAGCACTGACAATAGTGTTTGGCCTGTTGTACGTAGGGTCACTATGAGTTGGATACCGACTCCATGGCACCTAACAACAAGAACAAATGTAGTAAGAATTTCCTCAACTGTCCCAAGCTATGAATGTTAACAGTGTTCCTTTTCTATCTGCAAATCTATACAGTGCACCTGCTGGGTCCCGGTTGAACAGTGTAACTTCAAAAGCCCCCAGATCATATGTGTCCATTGTGAAGACACTCAGGTGTGACTCCCTCTCTTGACAGGCCCACATCCATGTCTCGGATGTATACTAATACTTCCTTAGGTGTCCATCCCCTCCTCCCTGCCTGCACTTCACTCTGAAGAGTGTACTATCCCTTACCTTGACCTAATAAACCTTACAGCTCTGTTTTCATCTCTGACTCATCCTGAAATTTATTTCAGTGATGAGCCAAGGACTGGGTATTCCCTGAGTGGAGGGCCCAAGAAAGAGGAACTTTTCAGGGCAGGCAGCAGCACTGGGCTGCAGCTCTTACCACTGGTGACAAGGGATCCCTGTGGAAGGCACTGTGGGAGGTGGGGAACGATAGAAATACCTTTCCCCTCCCAGGAGTATGTGCAGGGGTCAAGTGCTACAGGACCTCCCAAGAGCCACTGGGGACACCAGTCCCTGAGACTGTCAGGCAGTTTTGTTAGATGCCGTCGAGTCAGTATCTGACTCATAGAGACCCTGTGTACAACAGGTGGAACACTATCGTCAGTGCTTCTCTGCTATTCATAGGGTTTTCAATGGCAGATTGTTTTTTGGGAGTGGGTTGCCGGGTCCTTCTCCCAAGCCTACAGCACCTGGTGTTCCCAGGCGGTCTCCCCTTCAAGGACTAACCAGGCCTGACCCTGCTTAGCTTCTGAGATCAGATGGGATCGGACGCCATGGTGGTTACAGCTGTGATTGGAATCAGAAGTGGTGGAAGGTCTGTGGGCCTGAGCCCCCAACATGTGGAGTCAGACACCACCTCTAGGCAGGTGATGCCCGAGTGGAACTGAGGCCACCAAGC
>VMDO01033440.1:0-17959 GCA_007922755.1 Pedetes capensis
TCTTCTCTTTAGTGCAGTTCAGAAAATCCATGAATAAACAAAAAATGAAAATCATATGCATTTCTATCACTCTCTAGAAACCATTACTATAATACTGGCCTTAATTCAGTAACTACTGTTGGGAGATATATCTGAATTACTCATAAATTTCCTAGGCTAAAAAATGCTCCTTTATCTTATTATATATCAAGCTGAACATTTTATGTTGATTAGCCATTTGTATTTTGTATCATGAACTTCCTACTTATTCCTATTTCAAAGATTCATATATACTCATTTTATGTGACAAGCAACTCAAATGTGTTGATTTAACACTTAGCATTTTTAAAAGCAATTTTTAATCATCTTATTAAACTTTCTTATTCCATTTTAAAATTTCTGAAATGACATTTCTACATTCAGTAAACAACATTTTATCAATACTTTCTCTCCAAATTTTTAGCTTAATTGACTTTAATGTAGTTCTTAAACACTTGAAATTCAGTTACATGAATGGTAGTTTGCATACAATAATAAAATTGTGAGTTTTTCTTTAAGCCAGTATACAAATTTGTCAGCCACTTTAATTGAATAATATGTATCTTTTTGGTTGGTTTATGACATTTTATTTTAGATGGATTAAAATAAATTATTCCAAAGAACTCACTGGAATTAGCAAATTAGATAGAAATTAATTATGTTTTATTAGGGTAGAAGTAATATAGTGGAGTAGAGAGTTGGGTGATGAGGACGTAGACAAATACAATTGGCTCTGAAAAAAATAGAAAAAGAGAGAAATGGCTGGAAAGTGGTTTGAGGATATAAATCTGTATTTGAACTAAGGTGGGAGAGACCTGAATGTGCTTACTGGGGACCAAGTGTGGGTAGAGACAGTGTTGAAGATGCCAGCCAGATAAGACCAGGCAAAGGATTGGTGGAAGTAGATCTTAGAAGAGGCAGGCATGGGGCATCCACCACCCAAGTGGATCTCCAAATGTTAGCTGAAGACACATACCTTTTCCACTATAGAAACAGAAGATAAAGGTATTTGTGGAAAGGACCTGAAGTTGAGGAAGCTTCCATAAGATGTCCTCTATTTCTTCTCTGAATTATGAAGGAAAGCACTCTGAGTAGAGAGAAAAGTCATAGATGTCATTTATGTGTGTGTTCATTCATTCATTTGCTCAGAAAGCACTTAATATTGCCATATGCCAGGAGCCCTCTGCCAGGACCAGGAAATTCTGACCAAAATCAACGTGTACTGAGGAGACCATCAAATCACTTCAGTCATGAGTCAACCAGGTAGTCACAGAGAAAAAAGGACCCTGTTATTTCTGTAGTGCAACAACTAAACTACTCTCAATAGAAAAAATACAATCTACTGACTAGAGGTCATCAGTTTAGGGAGAGAAAGATTTTCAGGAATTTTTGAGCACAGTGGAGCCTATTGTTGTTAGGTGCTGTCAAGTTGAGTCCAGTCCAACTCACAGTGAACCTATACAATAGATGAAACACTTCCCAACACTGTGCCATGCTGGGCACTATTGTTAATGTTTCTTTGCTAGTCAAATGGTTTTCAGTGGCTTGTTGTTTCAGGATAGGGCTGCCAGGTCCTTCTCCCAAGCCTACAGCACCTAGTGTTCCCGGGCAGTCTCCCATCCAAGGACTAACCAGGTCTGATCCTGCTTAGCTTCCAAGATCTGATGAGATTGGACACCAAGGTGGTATGGCTGTAGGGGCCTACATTTATTGTTATTGCAGGCCCCATTATACCACTTCTTGTTGTTGTTGTTGTTGTTGTTGTTAGGTGCCGCCGAGTTGGTATCTGACTCATAGCGACCCTCATGGGGTTTTCAATGGCCGAGTGCTTCAGGATTGCCTTGGGAGTGGATTGCCAGGCCCTTCTCCCATTTTTGCAGTGCTGGGAATTGAACTCGGGGCCTCAGAGACTGCAGCGCAGCGCTCTACCCACTGAGCTAAATCCCAGCCTACCAATTCTTAGTAAACTGCAAATCTGTCACATTCAGCAATGTCCTGTTGCCTGGAGAGTGAAGACAGATCCACAAGTGTGAGGCTTCAAGGAGATTATTCATTGGGAGGAAAAAACCTCAATGTAACAAATATTATTTATCATTATTGTGGTCCCACCTGTCATTATATAAATATATCCACTTAATAATATAGCACTCTTCATAGTTGGGCTGGGATTTAGCTCAGTTGGTAGAGCGCTACTCTGCAGTCTCTGAGGTCCCGAGTCCAATTCCCAGCACTGCAAAAATGGGAGAAGGACCTGGCAATCCACTCCCAAGGCAATCCCGAAACAGTCAGCCATTGAAAACCCTATGAGGGTCGCTATGAGTCGGATACCGACTTGACGGCACCTAACAACAACAACAACAACAACAACTTCATAGTTGGAGTGACTGGATTCTTATTTATTCATAGTCCTTTGGTCTTTTTGCTAAAGTCATGGATAGCTTGTTGCTTGAAGGGCCTGTCCCTCCCCTATGTATTTTTCTCTTTGAACATGATACGTGCTCTTGAGAAGCATTTCTTGATCTTTTATATTTCCTATCTCACCACTTACGGTTTTGAAAAAGATGACTATTATAGAGTCAAAGTATGTTTATAGTCATTCAATGCATTTATATATTTTATATTTGTAGGATAAATTTATACGAGTTTAACAGTTAATTATGTTAACAGAGAATGTTAGAAATATTTGAAGGAGGTAAGACCAAAGAAGATGGGGGATTTTGTGAAATACTTACTATCTACTGCCCAATACAAATGAAAATAACAGTTTAATATGTGATGGGAAACACTGGCAAAGGAAAGAATATAACAGGGGATTGAGAGAAAAATAATCTGATTCATAAAAGGATTTGTAAAATCCTTCGTGTGCCACCTACTTACACTATTTATTTATGACTGCTTCCTTGTCGTAGTGTGAATGTTACTGGGAAAGAGATTCTAGAATACCATTTATTGTTCCATTTATCAATTTTCTACGTGTTTTGGGGAGTTAATAATGACAATGGAAGAGGCCAAGAACATTTGTCATGTTAAATGATTATTTTTGCACTTTTTCATGCAAAAATTTAGGCGGGAATCTAAAAGATAAAACCTTCTAATCTTTGCCTGGGTTGGGATTTAGCTCAGTTGGTAGAGCGCCTCTTGCAAGTCTCTGAGCACCCAGGTTCCATCCCCAGCACTGCAAAGATGGGAGAAGGATGTGGCAATCCACTCCCTAGGCAATCCCGAAACAGCCAGCCATTGAAAACCCTTTGAGAGTTGTCATGAGTCGGACAGGACTCAATGGCACATAACAACAACAATCTTTGCCTTGATTAATTGTATTTTCTATGCTTAAATATTTTGCTGAGCTGAACTCAAGCATATATAACAGATTTTATATTTTGTAATAAAGTTTGGATTGCACCCTTAGGATGCACACAGCTCAACAAGGGGCTAGGCTTCTAAGTAGGTAATTACAAAATAATGTTTTTCTGCAATAATAAAAGCATGTGATGTTTGAATAGGGGGAGGCCTAGAAAGCTGTTGAAAGAAGTGAAAGTGATGGCTAGAACTGTATTTTTAAAAAGGTAGTCAGAGCAGTGAGGATGGATTTGAGAAGTGTAGGAGCAAGAAATTATTCCAAGCAAAAAAGCAAGAAACAAGAAATTAGGAAAATTCAGGGAAGCTGCACTGCCGTGTCAGTTATGAGGGCTGCTGTGTTGGCATGTGAGGTCCCATACAGGGTTAGGTCAGCGAGGGTCTTCCATACCATTGTTAAGATGCTTTTTCCTGTCATGGAGAAGCAGGCCACATTACAGCCAATGTTGTGTTTCTAATGTAATCATTTTGGCTCCGATCGATCCCTGGCTCTGTGATCCATGAGAACCAAAGATTTGAGGTGGGAAGTTTGGGAGGTAGGAAAAGCAATGGGAATATAGTTAAAATAACTATGGAATGAGATGATTAGTCATGGATCCAAAGACAAGCTCTAGCCTGAACACTTAGCTGCTGGATGGGCAAGAGGATGTCCAAGAAACAATTCAGAAGAAAAGGGACACGTTTGACAGGAGCGATTTAGAAAGATTTAGTTTAGAAAGATGATAAATTTGTTTGACCTGTAGCTTAAGGTTAGGAAGGACATTTGGGTAGAAAAGTTCAGCAAAATAAATATATATATATCTGAAGTTCAAGAAGGAGATCTCTCAGCTTTAGAAAATAAAGAGAAATATGGAGGGTAACATCAACTTTCTCTACAGAGTTATGTGCTTGTTGTTTAGACTATCATTGTATGAAGTCAGTGATTGAACTCATAAAAATGTTTAAGAACTGATGTTTGTAGTTTCTGCCCTGTCAGGTTGAAACAAAATCTTAAATATTATGTAAAATACTTTTGCTAGTTATCTTACAGACTAAAGAAAATATCAAGTACTCATGATATATAAATCATTTTATTCTTACTAAAGCATAATTATGAATCTAGAGACCATTTTTCCTGTGTTAAATTATAATTTTCTAAAGGTAAAATCATGGTTCATAGAAACATAAATTAACAAAAGCCAGAGATTCTTTATCTCATTAATTAGGGAATCAGTAAGGTACTAAACTCAGTTCAAATGAGAATTTGACTTGTATTCTTAAGCAGAGAAAGTTAATTTACATTGCCATGAACAAAAATCATTTGTGTTGCCCTAGACAAAGAACCTTTGCATTATTATCAGTTTAGTTTAACTTAAGGTCTAGATGAATTGACACAGAGGCTGCAACAATGGGCTTGAACATAAAAAAGATCTTGTATATGGCACAGTTTCCGGTAGTGTTTTATTCTGTTGTACATAGGGTAGGGCTATGAGCCTGACCCACCTCCACAACACTTAACAAAAGCAAAGTACTATCTCTAGAGTGGTAAAATAGTACAGTCAAAAACAAAGATGCACATTCTTATATATGAATACATATATGTATATATATGCGTATATATGTTGTTGCTGTCAGGTATTGTCAAGTTGTGTCCGACTCATAGCAACGCTTATAGGGTTTTCAATGGCTGATTGTTTCTGGATTACCATGTCCTTCTCTCATTTTTGCAGTGCTGGAAATCAAACTCTGGACCTCAGAGATTGCAGAGCAGTGCTGTACCAACATGATTTTGATCATAAGAACCCACAGTCTTTTAATGATAGCCGTCATTTCCCTTTAAATATCAGTGTTGTAGCATCTCTAATGAGAGCTTATGTTGAAAACCAGAAAAAAAGTCATTAACAATATTAAGTTTCTCTGCATAAAGGTATCAGCTCTTGGAATGGTTACAGGTGGATTTTGTATTTTCCTTAATTTACAAAGCATTGAATGTAATATTCCTAATTGTATTGGTTTCTCAGGTACCTTGTGGAAATAATAAAAATATTACTTTGAAGTCTTTATAATTTCCAGATTTTGATGATTTTCTTATGTGTCTCCTATATTAGGAGATTGTGCTGATTTATTTGTTGTGATTAAACTCTATTAGGACCACACAGAGTAGTTTTGGCACATCAGTTATGGATTCCATTGAAATTTTACTGAGATGATTCAAACAATGCAGGCCAACTTGAGCTAATTTACTGGCCAGCAAAACTTTAAATAATGGTACTGAGTGATATTAAAATATTTCTGACTTATAATACTATCAGTTTAAAGTATAGTTACCTCTCCTTATTCATGGTTTTGCTTTCCCCAGTTTTAATTACCCATTGTCAAGCATGCCCCCAAAATTTTAAATGGAGCTAGGTGGTATGGCCACATCTGTAATCCCAGTGACTGAGGAGGCTGAGGCAGGAGGATTGCGAGTTTGAGGACAGAGGTAGCCTGTGTAATTTAGCAAGACCTGTCTCAAAATTAAATATGATATAGATATAGATACGTAGATAGATATAGATATTTAGAGGGTTCAGTGCTGTCTGTTTTTCAGGTATCCACTAGAGGTCTTTAAACATATCCTCCACTGCTATGCGGGGGGACTACTGTGATGTTCTTTTCTTTCCTTCTTTTTCTTTCTGTTTTTCTTTTCCTTTTTTCTTTTTAAATTTGTTTTACATGAAAGAAGAGGAAGTGAGTAAAGCACACATCTGAGACTTAAACTAATTCTTGAGTCCTGCCTCTGCCACCAGCCGTCTGTAGATCTCTTATATTTCAAGTAGTTCACACTCTTGGCTGCATAATAGGGGAGATATAAAAATCCCAGTGTCCAGGTGACACTTTAAGCCAATTAAATCTTCATCTCTCATGGTTGGATCTAGTCATTAGTGTTTTTGATGATTCCTGGTGGTTCCAAGATGCAACCCAGGTTGAGAACTATGGCTATAACAAGTTATTCTGCCTCTCTGAGTATCAGTTTTCTCATGTATAAAAAGTTAGAATTAGCCTACAAGAGTTCTAGTCTCTATTATGTTCAGTACTCTATTAAAATTTTTATTTTTTCTTCTGTTTGTGTCCTGTGCTTGAATTTTTCAGAATTTCAAGACAGTGCAGGTGAGAGGATCATGAGTTTAAGGCCAGGGGCAGCCTGCATAACTTAGCAAGACCCTGTCTCAAAAAAAAAAAATTAAAACATAATAAATGGATTGAGGGTGCAACCCCGAGGTAGAGCACTTGCAAAGTATGTGTGAGGCCTTGAGTTGAGCCCCCAAGTACTAAAAAAAAAAGAATGTAAAACATAATTAAATAATTCAATAGCCTTTTAGTCTATGTCAAATATCTGAGTTATTTTTTAATTTTCAAATCATCCCTCGGGTATTATCTTTGATTACAAAACTAATGGACATAGTTTGGAAAGTCATGTACTTTGGAAGGAGTATCTTCTTTTCATTTCAATTTGATTAAATTTCCCAAAAGTCACTGGTCCCAAGAAATCCATGTACCACATGTTTAAGGTAAAGCACAGTTATATTTGCTGTGGAAATGTATGCAATGGCAGCAGGTTTACCATTTCTCAAAGAACACTTGAAGTCCAGAAACGTGGGTCTCAGAACTGTTTCTACATATTTGTAACTACATGACCTTGAAAAAGTCCTTGAAACAGTGTGGTTCTCAGTTTCCAGGCCGTAATTGTTATTTTAGCTTTTTGATTATGTGTTTCTTCAGTGTTAACTCCATATGTATGCATTATAAGCTTAATGAGAGATAAGCATCCTGACCAAGCAGGAGAGTCAGTGAAGAAAAGTGAGAAAGAGTATGAGTTTCGGAAGTGAACTTGACTTCAGGTGCTCATTGATTGTCCTGCTATGTGTGTGACTTTGGCATTTGACCTCAGTTGAGTTTGTATGAAGTGTATTCCACATTGCCTACCTTAGTTGTTATTTTAAACATTTAATGAAACCATATATGTTAAGGGCCTGCTATACTGCCTGACACATAATTGTTGATGATGATTATAATATATTTATACTACTAATGTGCTAAATGCCTGCATCTGTAGCCCTGTGGCATCCAATCCCATCAGATCTCGGAAGCTAAGCAGGGTTGGGCCTGGTTAGTACCTGGATGGGAGACCACCTGGGAACACCAGAAGCTGTAGGCTTGAGAGATGGACCTGGCAACCCCCTCCCAAAAATCAATCTGTCTTTGAAAACCCTATGAACATCAGAGAAGCACAGACAATAGTGTTTCACCTGTTGTACAGAGGGTCACTATGAGTCTGATACTGACTCGACGGCACCTAACAGCAACAACAATATGCGAAATATGTTACTGAATGCATGGCCTCATAATGTGTGTCAAATATGCAATACATTGATTCCCTTTTTATGAAAGTAATCAGTGTATTCCTTTGATAATACACGTAATTAAGACTCCTTAGCTAAAAACTCTATCTACAAACAGTCTGTATATATAGTGACTGGGAAGTTCCTAGTGGACAACCAATACGTTGTGTTAGATAGCCACAGGTTGGAAGGGCTGGCTCTCTGGGCACCCCAGTTGTAACCCTGGAATTGGGTTGCACAGGAAAGAATCTAAACTAAATGACTTTCCACCCAGCACTGGGAGTGTCCCCACTAAGGGATCCAAAGCCAACAGAGTTCCAGACTTCCATAATGGTGTGCAGTCTCATGTTGCAGAATGTGGTTTGCTTAGTGCTCTCTGGACAAGAGGTCATGCTAAGGAATGCTTTTGACCTATGCTTAGCTAAGTGGTATAAGAAGTGATGATAATTATTGAAATAAAATCACAGTTATTTTTTTTCATGGATTTTATTTATATTCTGAGAAAGGATGAGTACTGAGTATTAAGTTTAGCATCAATATTCATTTTAGTGTAGTCTATGGCTTCACTAGATAGTATGACGCCCACATCTACCTTTATGTAATGTCCATTATTGTTGTTGTTAGGTGCCATCGAGTTGGTATCCAACTCACAGTGACCCTAGGTACGACAGGTGAAACACTATTGTCAGTGCTTCTCTGCTGTTCATAGGGTTTTCAATGGCAGATTGATTTTTGGGAGTGGGTTGCCAGGTCCGTCTCCCAAGCCTACAGCACCTGGTATTCCTAGGTGGTCTCCCATCCAAGTACTAACCAGGTGTAACCCTGCTTAGCTTCCAAGATCTGACGGGATCGGATGCCACAGGGCTACGGCTGCAGGCGTAAAGTCCATTAGTAAGCATTTATTTCCTGTTTAAAGGAATAGCATAGTATTTACAGGTATGTAGAGATATAAAGCCTGCAGCCTTACCACTGTGGCATCAAATCCCATCAGATCTTGGAAGCTAAGCAGGATTGGGCCTGGTTAGTACTTGGATGGGAGACTGCCTGGGAACATCAGGTGCTGTAGGCATGGGAGAAGGACCCAGCAGCCCACTCCCCAAAAACCCAATCATCCATTGAAAACCTTATGAATAGCAGAGAAGCAATGTCAATAGTGTTTGTCCTATTGTATGTAGTATCACTATGAATTAGATACTGACTACCAACTCAATGGTACCTAACAACAAGAGAAAAAAAAAAAGAAAACTGTAGTTCACCTAATTTGTATCTTGCAAAGTGCTGGTGTAATAATTATATAATGTATATGGTTAGTTCCAGATTCCCTATATCTCCAAAGTGCTATAATCAACATAGTTATAACCTGACATGTAGAATACTTCTGTATTTACATATGTAAAAAAAAGTCTCCCATGTTTTTGGATTATGATGAATCAGTTCTTTGAGCATATGGGATTCTCAAGTTATTCCTTCTTTCCCCACCCCCCCTCAATACTAGGGGGATGAACCCAGGGCCTTGTACATCCTAGGCACATGCTCTACCACAAAGCTTCACCTGCCAGCCCTATTTTATTTTTTATTTTGAGACAGGGTCTCCCCAAATTAAGCAGGCTGCCTCTGGCCTTGAGTTTGAGCTCCTCCTGCCTCCAACACTTGAGTCCTTAGGATTACAGGTGTGTACCACTAGCTCAAATTATTTTCTAATGAGGTTTCTTTAAGCATTTCAAGTTGTCTTTACTGTCATTAATAGTGAAAATGTTTACAAATCAATGTTTTTATGTTCTACGTAGTGAAGTTATATTTTCCTTATGTAATTAAACTTAGCTAATTACAGAGACCAATAGGTATTGTAACAAATCACAAAGGTAGGGAAATAAATTTTATTCAGAAGATTCTAGCTAAAAAACAACAACAAAAAAAGTTATTCTGCAAAGCTGAAAACAATAGCTAGCAGTAAGATTGTGTCTCATTCTCTGTTTATAGATGGGAAACAGACCTAGGAGAGCTCATGATTTGCTCAGTGTCTCAGTGGCAGTTAGTGAGGAGCCCAACTTGCCAGTAAATCCATGTAGTTTGACTACATCAACAATAGTTCTTTTTTCTGTTTCGTACTTGCTAGTGCAATCCTAGAAAATGGCAAGTATTTCTGAAAGTTGTTTGATTTCTTGCAGAGGGTCAGGTACTATTTCTTATCACTAACACATCTATCCATCCATTCACCAAAGTTTAACAACTAAAGGGTTCTAGGTACCATGACTAACCCAGGTACAAAAAAGCGAAGCAAGTCCCTGGCCAGTTAATCCTGTGAAGAAGTGATGGCTGGGCCTCTGAACAGTGGGGAGAAAAGGATACATTTTCACTCTCAATATGTTCAAATTGCTTGATTTTAAAATTGCTACGTGGCTTCAGTAGGTCTCCTTTGGAATATTTTTCTCAACTCTCTAAAGAGATAGTGATGATGTAAATAAGCTGCTTATTTCCTGCTGTGTTTCTTTCAGCTCCCACATGCAGCAAACTGAATATTTGTTACAACCTAAAACTAAACTTATTTATAAATGTATATCATAAATATACATATTTATAAATTTCTTCATGTGCATATTCAATAAGTAAATACATGTCATTGGAATGTGATCCATTCGGTCTGTTGTAACATTTTGCAGCTCTCTTCAATACCCAGTTTTCCTCTCTTCAGGCTCATTAGATGAGGGATAAATGCCATGGGATCCTTTGCCCATGGCCATCATGACATGACCTACCCATCATGACACTGATTGTCAAATTGGAATGTGCATTCCAATCTCTTGCTAATTTCTCAAATACAGATTCCTAGGTCTCGACCTTCATATTGTGACAAATTTGGGATCCTGGCATGTGGCCCACAGGAATCTATCTAAGTAAACCTTCTTGACAAAGAGATTTCTATTATGGCCCAATACCACTGACTATGTCATGTTCTTTTCTGAAGACAGACAAGGACCTACCTCCACCCCCCCCCCCCCACTGGCAACAGCTACTGTGGTTTAGGGAATGCCTATTTGGTATTTGAATATCTAAATATTTACATTTCCCCTAAACGTTGAGAAACACAGTAACTTTTCTCCTTAAATGTAAATTGCAGACAAAATTCTCTGATGATTCAGAAAGGGCTGGATGTTTGCCTATTAAGGGAGAGATCTTGTCAATATTCAAGTGTATTCCCACCCAGAATCTTTCTACATGAATAAAAACGTAGTATTAATTCATTTTTACAACTTGAGAGGATGCTTTTTGAAAGCTTTCTAGTCCTTGATATACCAATGACTAAACTTTCAGAGGGTTCAGACAAAGCTTCAAGGATGTTTATGATTGAGAAAAAAATTCATCTGAAATATTTCCAAGCATAACCACTTTTAGCCCTTTGTGCCTGTGAAAATAACTGACTTAAAAAACAAAAGAAAACAACAGAGAGCATGGATAAAGTACTGGTTTTAAAATTAAGTAAAGTTCTCTATCATTAAGAAAAGCTTTCTAATATTGGCTTGGAATATTTCCATGTTTGTAAACCAAGATTAACAGATATTTTAGATCTGAAGAGTATTTTTCTTGCATCTTTTTTTTTCCATGTAAAAAATAATGATGGCCAATTAGTTTTTGGTAACAGAGCATAAATAACCCAATTAATAATAGATTTAAGTAAATAGGAGGAGCATAATTAGATTTTTTAAAACCAGACTTTTCTTTTAATTCAGTAGCTGTAAGTATGTTTAAGAGAACTTTCTGTGGTGTTGGAAATATTTTATGCCTATTTTTCATGGGGCTGTTAAACTTGTGAAGTGTAGCCAATATAACTGAGAAAGCAAGTTTTTTATTTTATTTAACTTCAATTAATATAAATTGCCACATGTGGCATATGAATACCGTAATGGTCTGTGTCACTCTAGAAGAAAATATAAAATGAACTTTTTCCATAACTTTAAGAGGAGTAGTTGGCATCTCTTTGCAGGTAAAAAGTATATGAATGTTTGGGATTGTAGTTCCCAGTGACCTAGAGTGTGACAATAGGTGGCAGCTTATGGAGCAGTCCTTTGACTTTGTCATATTTGTAAGATGGTTATTATTTCTCTCCTTACTTCTGTTTTGAACTCCCCTCTTTTAAAGTGACCAAATGTTACAGAGTATAGTCTCTTGTTTGGCCACAGCAGCACGGCCAAATGACAGTGGTGCCACTAGAGTTGAACAGGAAGCATGTCTGGCTACACTGTGAGCTCTGGCACTCCTTAAAGCAAGGTCATGTTCATGTCTATGTTCACAGAGCCTGGTATGCAGTCACTTCCTAATATATCTGTTAAATTACATAAGGAATATATGTCTTAATCTTAGATATCTACAATAATGGAAGATAGTGATTTTTTTTTTCAGTACTGGGAGTTGAACCCAGGGCCTTGCACTTGCATGCTTTGCAAGTGCTAGACCACTGAACTGCGCCCCCAGCCCATTTTTTTACTTTTTGAGACAGGGCCTCCCTAAATTACGCGGACTGCCTCTGTTCTCGAACTTGCGATCCTCCTGCCTCCGCCTCCCAAGCCTTTGGGATTACAGGCATGCTCTACCGTGTCCGGCTCAAGATAGTGATTTTTAAAAATTATCTTTTGCCATATAGTAATGAAACATGTTGTAAAACAGTTTCCTTTGACCTTCATATTCATTAAATTATTTGACATAAGTACTTTATGGAGAGTATCAATTTAAATATTTGGAATATACAGATAGTTAGACTCAGCAGGTGCCTATACATATTTACTACTGATTATTAAAGAAGGGAATGTAAATAAATGTGCTGCATTGTAATAAAAAGAGACAAAAGAAAAAAGACAATGCAATAATCAATGGATATGCAAGACATAGTTCAAAATATTCTTAACATAAATAGCAAGGAAAAGAAAGTCATTTAAGTCTGGTGAGTGATTTTCTCAGCCCTGTGGCTAAGTGAAGGAGGTGAAGGCAAGGAAGTCTGCATGTGAAGAAACATTTTCTTTTTTGGTATTTTTAATTTTAAAAATTTCTTAACACATATTAACTATACATATTAATGGGATTCAGTGTGATATTTCCATATATACTTATAGTGTGTACTGATTGAATACAACCTTCCTTTCCAATCCCTAGCAATCATTATTCTACTTTCAAGTAAACCTTTTATTTTTTTTATTTTTTATTTTTTTGTGGTACTGGAGGTTGAACCCAGGGCCTGGTGCTTGCATGCTTTGCAAGTGCTGTACCACTGAGCTGCACCGCCAGTCCATTTTTTTTTTTTTTTTTTTTTTACTTTTTGAGGCAGGGTTTCACTAAATTACTCAGACTGCCTCTGGTCTCAAACTTGTGATCCTCCTGCCTCTGCCTCCAGAGCTGCTGGGATTACAGGTGTGCGCCACCGTGCCCCAAGTCAACTTTTAAGCTTTCCACTTATGAAAGAATGTGCAATACTTGTCTTTCTTTGTGTTTCTTCTGCCACTGAACATAACGTCCACTGTGTTATCTGTATGACGTCTTATCCTCTCCTCTGTTGATGGTCTCCTGAGCTGATTCTGTACCTTTGCTATTGTGAATAGAGATGCCATGAACTTGGGCTTGTAGGTATCTCTTTGGTATGCTGATTTTAAGGAAATGACTTTTGAGGCAGATTTTGAAAGATAAATAGGATTTGGCATGGGATGGGTAAGGAAGGTAAATGCTGCTGTGCACTGTACTTTGATGAGAACTTTGGAGAGATCATCTCACTTAATTTTCTCCATATTCCTGTAGCAGGTAGGTATACTTAGAGCTTTAGTGATGATGCAGCTAAGACTCAGAGTTTAAGAATCTTGCCTAAACTGGGTGTGGTGACTCAGGCATATAATCCCAGCAATTTGGGAGGGAGAAGCAGGAGAACTGCAGGCTCCAGACCAGAGGCAGCCTCTGTAATCCTGTCTCAAGATAAAAATAAATAAATAAAAAATGGGCTGAGGGTGCAGCTTGATGGGAGAGTGCTTGCAAAAGTATGTGCAGTGGTTCAATCATCACAAACAAACAACAACAACAACAATAACAACAACAACACTTTCCCAAAGTGCCATCATTTCTCTGTGAGGGCTCCAAGGTTTGAACTTAGGTTTAGTTAATGCCAAAATCCATACATTGCACCCTATATGCCATTGGTATCAGTAACAATCAACACCATGTGTTGGGAGAATTGAAGCTGTGGCCCACTGCCATTGAAGCACAAGGCACAAAGAGAAGCAACTGAAGAGATAGAGGCAGGAGATAATGAAAAACACTCTGGGCCACAGTAAATACACTGACATGCTTGTGTGGGTAATATGGAGGCCTGAATGGGTTAGTTTTAGTGTAGGCAATGACATCGTGATTCCTAAAGAAATTCAGGAGCTAAAGTCAACAACACATTTAGCTAATTGTTTGACTTGAATTTCTGTTTGAATTGGCTTTATTTTTTTCTGAATGCACGGTTGTTGGGAAGTGGGTGAGTTCCACCCTGGTGTGTGCTGGCTGTTAACCAATCTAGGAGGAAAAATTCACTAGGAGCAGTCAGCCAAGAGACACATGCAGATGCTTAAGAAATATTTATAATTACTTTTCGAATGCCTGCCATGGAATGGGAAGTTTTTGGTATGTGTTTTGATTGATGATTTTTTCTTGTGTATGTTTATGAAAATATAATCAGACAACAGATATCTGATCAAGTTGCCAAATTACTTTAGGATTTGGACCAACTTTAAATGATCCCTCTGTTGCTCCCTGGCTTCATGTATTCAAAAGTACCTACCATCAGCCCTTCGCCCTGTGGCAAAGTGAGGAACAGAGTCAGAATCAGGCAACCAGAACCCAGGGCCAAGTATTGCTCTGCGAAATCCAAGCGTGCCTTCTGCGCTGTAAGGAGATTTCTGTTTCATGCTGGGGACTCGTGTAAAAGGGCGTTAATGACCCAGCTGTAGAGAAAGGAACCAGAAGGGACACTTGACTGATGGCACACCTCCTTCCCTGTCTCTCCAATGGATCGTTCTTCACATCCGTCCACAGTTTGGACTAAAGAATGGTACTGCTTTTCTTGTGGATGAAAACATATTTTGTTCCAAGTACAGCAGTGTATTTTGTTCCAAATATAGTTCCTTTTATTTGTTGTATTCTTTCTCCATCTGCCTCCAATGCATTCCTGGCCCAACTCCTGGCTCTCTCTAGGAGCCCTCTCTTTTTCTTGGGCATGTAAGCCTTGAATTCACATACAGATGTCCAGAAGCAGGCTGGCTGCACAGGAAAGAAATGGAGATACATGGTTTTAAATTTGTTCACATCTTCTAGAGCCCGCAACTGCTGTACAGTCTAGCTGCTGTGGAATAAGAATTTATGTTTGGAAAGAGAAGTGGAGACATGAGGAATAGAGAAATTGTTTTGAAAAATTCTAGAAAACCATGGATGTTAGCAGTGCAATGAGATATGTTAGCAGGTCATTTTAAAAGGTGGGGTTTAAATTGTTTGTTTCCTTGTGATTTAGTGATTATTAAACATGTCTACTATTTTAATTATCAACACATTTAATAATGTAATTCTCATTTTTCTAATATGGTGTTTAATGCATTTAAAAAAAGATGTATGTGTGTATTTGTATTACATTTTTAGGACTGTTCTGAGATACATTGCTTAGAATCTGATGCTCAAGGAAATATCTATTACATTAAAACAGGTTTATTCAAAAATTATTAATTTTTTTCAGGGTAATTGAATATCATCCATGTGTTTTGGGCTGGATGCTCTCCATGTGCTGGGCACACAGTGACCATCAAGACAATGGCCCTGATGCTGTCATGCACAGTGACTTCCTTTTTTTCCCCCTCCCTTTATTAGTAAATGATGGTGGAGTACAGAGTAATATGTTGTTGTTGTTGTTGTTGTTAGGTGCCATCGAGTCGTGTCCGACTCATAGCGACCCTCATAGGGTTTTCAATGGCTGACTGTTTCGGGATTGCCTTGGGAGTGGATTACCAGGTCCTTCTCCCATTTTTGCAGTGCTGGGAATCGAACTCAGGACCTCAGAGACTGCAGAGCGGTGCTCTACCAACTGAGCTAAATCCCAGCCCAGCACAGAGTAATATAGCATTGGCTTTTTCCATTATGCAACCATTACATCACTTCTACTTACACTTTGATCAACCCACAAGGTTAATGGAGCCTTATACCTAATATGTCCCCCACACGTCTGTCAGTTTGCCGCACTGTGGGGGCTTGCATGTTGCGATGAGGCTGAGAGCTCTGCCACTGTAACCTCGGACATGAGCAAGATTACCCATGGTGGAGAGGTTTTCAGCTGAGCTTCCAGACTAAGACAGACTAGGGAGTAGGACATGGCAAGCCACTCCCGAAACAGTTAGCCATTGAAAACCCTATGGATAGCAAAGAAACACTGTCAGAAATAGTGCCGGAAAATGAGCCCCCCAGACTGGAAGGCACTCAAAAGACTACTGGGGAAGAGTTGCCTCCTCCAAGTAGAGTCTACCATGATGATGGAAATGGAGTAAAACTCCAGGGTGCTCAACTTGTTGATGTGGCATGACTCAAAATGAGGAGAAACAACTATAAATATCCATTCATAATTGGAACATGGAATATACGTAGTATGAATCTTGGCAAATTAGAAATTGTTAAAAGAGAAATGGAGCACATAAACATTGACATTCTAGGCATCAATGAGCTAAAATGGACTGGCATAGGCCATTTTGAGTCAGATAATCATATGGTCTACTATGCTGGGAATGATAAACTCAAGAGAAATGGGGTTGCATTCATCATCAAAAAAGACATTTCAAGATCTGTCATGAAATACAATGTTGCCAGTGATAGAATAATATCCATACGCGTACAAGGAAAGCTAGTTAATATGACTATTATTCAAATTTATGCACCTACCACTAAGGCCACAAATGAAGAAAGAGAAGACTTCTATCAGCTTCTGCAATCTGAAATAGATCAAACATGCAATCAAGACATACTGATAATCACTGGTGACTGGAATGCAAAGGTTGGAAACAAAGAAGAAGGCCCAGTAGTTGAAAACATGGTCTTGGTGACAGAAATGAAGCTGGAGATTGCATGATAGAATTTTGTCGGACGAATGACCTTTTCATTGCAAATACATTTTTTCAACATCATAAACAGAGACTATACACACGGACTTCACCAGATGGAACATACAGGAATCAAATTGACTACATATGTGGAAAGAGACGATGGAAAAGCTCTGTACAAAATGTCAAAACAAGACCAGGTGCTGACTGTGGATCAGACCATCAACTTCTCATGTGCAAGTTCAAACTGAAGCTGAAGAAAATTAGAACAAGTATACGAGAGCCACGGTATGACCTAGAGTATATCCCAACTGAGTTCAGAGACCACCTCAAAAATAGGTTTAATGCATTAGACACAAATGATAGGAGACCAGAAGAGTTGTGGCAGGACATAAAAGATATCATTCAAGAAGGAAGCAAAAAGTTCTTTAAAAGACAAGAAAAAAAGAAAAGACCAAATTACATGTCAAGAGAGACACTGGACCTTGCCCTTGAACGTCGAGCAGCAAAAGCAAAAGGAAGACATGATGAAGTTAAGGAACTAAACAGGAGATTTCAGAAGGCAGCTCGAGAAGACAAAAACAAATATTATAATAACATGTGCAAGTAGCTGGAGGCAGAAAATCAAAAGGGCAGAACACACTCTGTGTTTCTCAAGCTTAAGGAAGTGAAGAAAAAATTCAAGCCTCCAGTGGCAGTAGTGAAAGATTCTACAGGGAAAATATTAAGTGATGCAGGAAACATCAAAAGAAGATGGGAAGAATACACAGTGTCATTATACAAGAAAGAATTGGCAGATGACCAACCATTCCAAGAGGTTGCATATGAAGAGGAACCAATGGTGTTGAAGGACGAAGTGGAAGCTGCTTTGAAAGAACTGGCGAAACACAAGGCTCCAGGAATTGATGGGATACCAATAGAGATGTTTCAACAAACAGATGCAGCATTGGAGGTGTTAACATGTTTATGCCAACAGATTTGGAAAAAAGCTGCTTGGCCAGCTGCTTGACTGGAAGAGATCCATATTTGTGCCTATTCCCAAAAAAGAGGATCCAACTGAATGTGCAAACTATCAGACAATATCATTAATATCATACACCAGCAAAATTGTACTAAAGATCATTCAGAAGC
>VMDO01033441.1:0-17958 GCA_007922755.1 Pedetes capensis
ACGAATATTTAGTGGCATGCTGAATAATATGCTCTGCCTTCTTTCATATGTTAAATATGTTTTACAATAATATTGTGGCATAATTACTTATTTTATAATGCATATCTATGCATCTAATATAAACAGGTGTATGAACTATTTCTTTTACCATACGAATGCTTAAACACAACTCCATAAATGTACAAAAAAAGAATTGAAACTGAGTAGGACTTAGCTGAGGCAAAATAAGTAAGTAGAAATTTACTCTAAAATATTATGTAAGTGAACTTTTATCATAATGAACTGCAATGGTATTGTACATTTCATGATTTAATAGAATTTCATTGCCTTTTTCATTAGAATTCAGAAATTTCTTTTTGCATATTCATTCAAGTATTCATTCAAGTATTCCATATTCATTTAAGTGTTCATTCTGATTGATTTTGGTGTTTATACTTCCTAGGTGACACTTTAGAGGTGAGGTTTAGCTCAATTGGTAGAGAGTCTGCCCTGTACTCTCTGTGAAACTGGGTTTGATCCCCAGCATCACAAAATTGGGAGAGGATGTGGGTGGGAGTCCACTCCTGAAACAATTAGCCATTGAAAACTCTATGAGGGTCACTATGATTCAGACTCGACTCAACAACAACAAAGTGACTTTTTGGAATAAGTTTAATTCTTCTGCATGATAGCTCAATATTTTGACTAAGGAAAAGTAAGTTGTGCTCCAATGACAATGCTTTGTACTTTTTCTAATTATATTTGCACTATGCATATTTTAATTTTTTTTCAAAATTTTTCTTTCACTTGTATTTTTCTTATAATTTTATAACATATAGTCATTTTATAGGTGATTTTCTCTTACAATGATGTTCTTATGAGGTTCAAACTACAAGCCAGGAAAACATGGCATAGTTCCTCTTTCTAGTTGCTTCCTGCTATAATTTATATGTGGAATGTCTCCTGAAGGCCCATGTGTTAAATGTTTGATCCTTGGCTTGGTGCTCTTAGGAGTCCTGGAACTCTTAAGCAATAGAACCTAGTGGAAAGTCTTCTGGTCTTTGGGAAATACTGTTGAGGGAGATAATGGGACTACAGCCCCTTGCTCTTCCTCTTCCGGAGGGGGGCGCACTCCTCATCAGTCTGGCCCAGGAGTTCAGACAGGAGGTGTGGCCACACACACAAATAACTAAACACAGCTCACTTGGGACCCTTGAGTGAGAGACACGGACTCCTGTAGCCCTGGGGAATGCTGGGAGAGGTGACAAAGGAAAAGCCTCGTTGCTTTTGCCATGTGGGGACAAACACAACTCTTTATTGCCTCTCAAGCCTTACAAGGGCAAAGAGGGACCCAAACAAGTGCACAGCTATAACAAGTGTTAGCAGCATAAGTGCTGCAGCTCTAATGTTGCCTCAAGGGCAGCGATGGCTCTTCTGCCTCTGCACTGGGACCAGAAACCATCCTCAGATTCTATCCCTAGGTGCTGGGCAAAGGGACTGTCCTCACCTTGATTGTAGTCCTTGAGAGCACCTTCTAGTTGTCTGGTCTCAGTGGTCATGAGGAGAGATGCTTCTGTGTTGCTGGTTGAATCCAGAGAGAGTTGTTGTCATCTTGCTGGTCAAGTCCAGAGAGAGTTCTTTCTTCATCAGTGGTCAGATGGAGAGAGAGTCTTTTTCTTGTCGATGGTCAATAGCAGTGAGAAACCTTGAAATAGAAGACTCAAGTAAATCAATCCTAGGTCCTTGACACAGAATCCGAAAAAAATATATATATATTTATATACATACATATATTGCTAAGTTCTGGATGTAATTCATTATGTGCTAAATAAAATAACTTGTTGAACCACAAGATTTGGTATAAAATTGAGAAAATATCAAATTTCAGTACCCCCTTTGAACTGGCTACATCTTGTCATTTAGTAGACAATATTCCCTGTTTTAGTTACTCTATATCTGAGAATAGTTGCTCACTATTCTGTTAGCTGAGAATAATATTCTTAGTTAATATTTTCTACTCAAAATTTTGTGGATATTGTTCTGTTGTCTTTGGACTCTGAAAGGTACATAAAGAAATATAGGGCCATGCTTATTTTTGTCTTTACCAACCAACAACTCATGTAAAATATTTTCCATATTTGCATAACTAAAATACTTTTTAAACTCTACAGGTTAACTTGCGTTAAAAGCTTTAGATGAATTTTTATTTGTATTCTTGAGATTTTGTTTTTGTTTTTGTTTTTTGAGGGAGTCTTTCAATATTTAAGCCATGAGCTCAAATTTACAATCCTCCTGTTCCAGCTTCCTGGGTGCTTGGAAGCCTTGATATTTTTATTTTTTAATAGAAGGCTCATGACAAATATTCACATGCTCTGCCTACATACAACTTTTCAGTAGTTAATTCTGCTATCAATTATCAGGAGAGGAAAAAGATATAAGAAAATGATCCTAGAGAACTTCTGGAGACTGGGAATAATAGTGAGTCCTTGGGATTTTTTCGGCTCAGCTGTAGATCCCATTTCTATGACATATGTTAATCCACATTTAATTTTTGAGCAGCATATAGTATTAATTGTACATATCCTTCACCTTAAATATTTCTCATTTCTTTTTCATAAGAATACTCAAAAATCCTTTCTTATGGTTGTTTTATTTTTGTTGTTGTTGTTTCTGTTTTTTTCTCCAGTATTTAGAATTGGAACTAGGACCTTGTGTATGCTGGATAAGTGCTCTATTATTAACCTGTACTCTTAGCCTCTGATGGATGTTTTGCAATAAATAACGTATTCTTTTAAACTATAAACAAGAGAACTTATTTCTCCTTTCCAACTGTAGCACTTTGTACTCATTTGCAAGCCTTCCTCCAACTCCCTTCCTCCTCTACTTGTCAGCTACTGGTAACTATTTTTCTACTCCCAACTTCTATGAATACACACACACACACACACACACACACACACACGTATTTATGCATATATGTGTGTGTGTGTGTGTGTGTGTATTGTTATTAGGTGTCATTGAGTTATGATTAGTATGGGCTATTCTGAATCAGATAATCTTATGATCTATTATGTTGGGAATAATAAAGAGAAATGGGGTTGTATTCATCATCAAAAGAGACATCTTAAGATCTGTCCTAAAGCACAACACTGTCAGTGATAGAATAATATCCATACACCTACAAGGAAGGCCAGTTAATGTGGCTATTATTCAAATTTATGAACCCACCAAAAAGGATACAAATGAAGAAATGGAAGATTTTTACTAGTTACTGTTGATTGTGGATGAGACCATCAACTGCTCATATGCATGTATAAAAATAAAATGAAGAAAATTAGAATAAATGTATGAGAACGAAATTATCACCTTGATTGATGACTAGATGAGTTGTGGCATAACATCAAAGACATTCATGAGGAAAACAAACAGTTATTAAAAAGATAGGAAAGCAAGAAATGACCAAATTGTATATCAAAAGAGACTCTTACACTTGCCCTAGAATGTTCAGCAGTACAAGCAAAAGGAAGACACAACAAAGTTAAAGTACTAAACAAATTTTTCAAAAGCAGCTCATGAAGATAAAATCAAATATTGTAATGACATATGCAAAGAACTGGAGATAAAAAACCAAAATGGAAGAATATGTGCTATTTTTCTCAAGCTTGAATTGAAGAAAAATTTCAAGCCTCAAGTAGCAATAGAAGACCCTCAACTACATTGAGTGACACAGTGCCTGCAACCATGGGCTTAAACATAAAAAAGGTCATGTGCTTGGCACAGTATCAGGTAATGTTTCATTCTGTTGTCCACAGGGTCATTATGAGTCATGACCCAACTTACTGGCATCTAACAGCAAAAACATGTACTCTGTATCTCTCAACTAGAATATTCAATTATTAGAATACATACCTAGTCAAATACTAGATAAAACAAACAAGGAGTCATAAGGAGTTGAGCACCATGACCTATTGACATTATGAATGAAGTAAGCCAAACCTCCGGCAAATGCAGTATGAATGCTTAATATATTTTGCACAATAGATGTTAGTCAATGATGATTCTCAATAACAAAAGTCACTTCAGTAAAAATAACATATTTTTGAACATACATTATTCTTTGAATTCTCAAATATGGGCTATAAATAGAAATGTCCATGTCTCACTATTACGTACCAACTATTGTCTATTATTTACATTCAGCCAAGAACTCTGAAAGGAGTTTTTACAATCTACATTTTTATAAACAAGAAAGCTAAGACTACAGGGGGTAAAATAATCACTGATGATCACAAATTTTTATATTTCACCATCCAAAAATCTGAGATTTATTTGATTTCAACATGTATATTCTTTCTGTGTGTCATCATATATTTATTTTCAATTTCTACTTTCTTATTCCTGGAATTACTAGTTGAGAGTACATTTATTTTTAATGTTCCTACTTGTTCATCCACATAGCAGTGATTTTTACTAATGAATACTTTTTCCTCTGAGCAAGAATAGAAGAAAATGAATTAACCCTAAGGACATCATGCTCGCATTACACAGAAAGGCAGAATATTGTGGTTTGGGGATAACTTATATACTTAATTCAGAAACATTAATTTAGAAAATTAATGATGAACTAAAAGATCAGTAGTTATATGAAAACTAAGAAAACAAGAAACCTAGTATCTGAGACACTTAAAATATACACATAGACATTTGCATGTATATATACATCATATTGGGGCTGGGATTTAGCTCAGTTAATGGAGAGCTGCTCTGCTGTCTCTGAGGTCCCTCCTGAGTTCAATTCCCAGCACTGCAAAAATGGGAGAAGGATGTGGCAATCCACTCCCAAGGCAATCCCAAAATAATCAACCATTGAAAACCCTATGAGGGTCACTATGAGGTAGACATGACTCGACACCCCCTAACAACAACATATGTCATATGAATTTGAGGAGTTACTCTTCTCTCTAATTCTAGATACTGGTTATATGACCTTTGCTCTTCCATTTCTTCATTTGTATCCTTATTAGTGGGTGCATAAATGTGAATAACAGTTACATTAACTGGCCTTCCTTGTAGGTATATGGGTATTAAGTGAAATTCAACTCTGTAATCCTGAACATTATCATAATGCTTCACCATACCCATTATGGTTTGGATGTAGTTTGTCCCCTAAAAGTTCAGGTATTGGAAGGTTATTCTTCAGGGTGTTGATGTTGAGGGATGGAACATAATGGGAGATAATATAGAGCATTAGATAATAGAGAGCGTTGCACTCAGAAAGGAAAACTGATGCCTTAGGGGAGTTCTTTCAAAAGCAAATTGTGAAAGCCTCAGCCTGAGCCTGATTTATCAGTCTCTGTAGCTTCCTGTCTGATGGTGCAATCTTTTCCTCCCACATACATTTCCAACTTTATGGTCCCATGTGTGATGAGATACTTACCAGTATCAACAGATGACTCATACCATGGAACCTCCACAATTGTGAGCTAAATAAATCTCTTTTAAAAATAAAGTTAGCCTGCCTCAGATATTTTGTTATAGTAACAAAACTCAGACTAATACAATACCATACTGAATGTGCTACGGTCTCAATTTTAGGCAGTTAGTTTCTTGCTCGTCTACAAGGTGAACCTGCTGAATAAATGCTTAGCTAAAATACAAACTAGCAAAGAGGCTATCTGCTCTAATAAAAATGCGCATGATGAACACTGTAATAGGAAAAACGTCTATCTATCTATCTGTCTATCTCTCTATCTATCTCTCTATAAACTTGTACACACATTTGTACAACTATATGTGTATGTATGTATACACACAAACACACACACACACACACACACACACACACACACACACACACACATATATATATATATATATACTTGTACACACATTTGGTGATTTTGAAGGCTTTTATTCTTTTTGAATAATCATGAAATAATGACTGAATAGAAAACCATATAATCTCAAATTATATTTTCAGTACAGAAAAGAAATAGGCAATGTTTTATCTTTTTCTTCTGAGCAAGGTTGAGTGAGACTGAATTAAGGCAAAAGATAGCATGCTTGCATTACACAGAAAAGCAGAGGGTTATGGTTTGGGGTATAAATGATGTATTTAATTCAGAAATATTAGTTTAGAAAATTAATGAAGGAATTAAATATTCAAAATTATGTTTTTAGTTTTTTCATCAAAAATTATCAAATAAATGCAATATGGTATACACTATGCTAACTAGTATATATCTATCAAGAAACTAATTGTCCTATACTTTTGTGCCCTAGTGGCAAATGATAAATAGACTTTAGGAGGATGTATTCAAGAGTGTCTGTCAACAGTAGAATTGGAAATATCAATTCTAACTAACATACATTCTCATTTACAATAATTCAATGTGTCTTCTTGATCAAAGTTCTAAAACTTTACTATTTCTTCATAACACCAGTTAAGAGTCTTCTAAATGTTATTGTTAATTAAATAAATAATCCAATTTGGTGTAATGGCAAAACTGGAGGGTGACAATGAAGGCAAGATTCTTTCCTGGTTAATACTGGGGGAAGCCAAAACATGTATATGCATTTTAAGAGATGCTATCTATGTATTAATTTTCAAAGTTGAGTTTCAAAATTGAATTACAGTAACAATGAGTAGTATGATGTTCTGGAATATATTTCTACTATCACATAAGAATAAACACAAAACACATTCTTAAAACAGCAAAATGGATTGTTTCATTCTAAGATGTTTATATATTTTTGGCATTCCCTGTATATTTCTTCCACTTGTCTGTCAACTTGTCATGTTGTGGAGGCTTGTGTGTTGCTGTGATGCTAAAAACTATGCCATCAGTATTTCAGATACTCGCAGGGCTCCTTATCACCATAAGGACAGGTTTCAGCTGAGCTTCCAGATTAAGACACACTAGGGAGAAGGACCTAGCAGCCCACGCCCAAAACAATTAGCCATTGGAAACCCTATGAGTAGCAGAGAAACACTGTCAAATACAGTGTTGGAAAATGAGCCCTCCAGATTTGAAGGCATTTAAGAAATGACTGGAGAAGAGTTGTCTCCTCAAAGGAGATTTCCCTTGATGAGAAGCCCCTGAGATCTCCACTTTCTGATGTGGGACGACTCAAAATGAGAAGAAATACAGTGGACTATAACAATGGTATCAAACATCAAAAGTCCATGTGCATGACACAGTGACAGGTATGTTTGCTTCTATTGTACCTAGGGTTGCTATGAGCCAGACTAGACTTGAAGGTGTCAAATAACAACAATCTGTAGATTTAAAAAGTTGGAACTATTTGCTTAACCTATTTTTGTATAGGAAAATACAACTTCTATAGAACAATTCTATGTAAAACATATAAAACTAGCAACTACAAAATTAATGTAGTGCCTTTTCTTTCTCTTTCTTTCTTTTCTTTTTCTTTTCTTTTCTCTTTTCTTTTCTTTTCTCTTCTTTTCTTCTTTTGTTTTTTCTTTTTGGACTGGTGGGTGAATCCAGGGCCACACACATATTTTGCAAGATACTTGGAGATGCTCTACCACTGGGCTCTACCAATAGACCACTTTTATTTTTTAAATTTTGAATCAGGATCTCCCCAAATTGCTAAATTATACAGACTGTCTCTGGTCTCAAATTCTTGATCTTCTTGGTTCTGCCTCCTGGGTCACTGGGATTAAAAATTCTGCAATGCTGAGTTAACTAGTAGGCCAGAATTTCAGAATTTCCTCCATCTTTTCAATAAAGTTTTGAAGTCATGTTTGCACTGAGGGAAAATATTCTTATATACACCCCACTATAAACTGCCTGAAACACTTCTTCATTACTCTTATTCTTTCTTCTGTCTTCTTATGCAGTGCACGGTCACATTGCCTTGGATTTCCATCCATGTCCAGATATATTCAAACTAGTGCAGTGTTTGCTTCTTTTCTTTTTTTTTAATCTATATGCCATTACAATATCTCTTGCCTACAGTTGTATGTATAATATATATAAAATTTTGATATTGTGACATAATAATTTTAGAAACATTTTCTAAGAGTGAATTTTCAAGATGTTTCTTCAAAACTATAAGCAGCTTCCTGCTATCAAAGTCATGGCTTACTGATGGTGACTGCTTTAATAAGTTCATAAACATGTGTCCCTGAATTTTTTTGCACTTTTCCCTGAATCTCTGTGTTGGTCACATATTTTTCATCTTGTACTCAAAATCAGATTGTAATTTTTGGGTATAGAGCTGAATACAGATAGTTCTGGCTCACATGAGCAAACTAATCAAAAGTTTTTCTTAAATCAAATTTGATAAAACCTTCAGATTAATTTATTTCCCTTATTAATTAAAATCTTTGGAAATTTTTGAAGTACAAGGATAACTGATACATACAAAACATTTGTAGTAATATTTTGCATAAAGAGCATTTTCTCTTACAGAAGAATTTTCTAGAAATTGTTAAATAATGAAATGTCAAATACATAGGGTCCTCACTTCCTTTTGTAGCTCTTCTTTTTCTTAGTCTCCTTTTAAGATAATGACCAAATTATTCAAATTTGGCTATCTTGATACTAATTTTATATCTTTTCATGACCATAAATCTATAAAAACTCACAACATAATTACACTGAAGACAACTACAAACCAATTATACATGTTTTCTTTAAAAATACTTTCAGAAGAAAGTAGTTAGTATTTATCCAAATATTTTCTTGGTGGTTTGCAGGTGAAATAAGAAAAGGAAATGATATCTTTTTCCCATTTTCTATAACTTTTTGGAAATAAACTTCCCATTCCGACAAACTAAATGCACTTGCTCTAGGACTGTCCTAAAGACTATGAGGTGGGATTAAATCTCACAGGAAATAAATGAGAGAAAAGAGCCAAGGTGGCAATTTAGTGGACAGGACAGACAAGTGTGCACAGCATTCAGAAGCGGTTTTCGCCCTCTGAAAAACTGGAAGGAAATAAATCCTTCCACAAAAGAACTAAAATGTTTCCTCCTCATATTTCACTCCACATCAAACCCAGACTTCATTTGTCATTCTCTTTGCCACCATTCCTCAGCCAGCTGCTGCTTTCACTCCAAAGCAGCATCCCAGGTCTGTAACTTTCAGATATCTCGCCAGCTCTATAATGTAATATTTTCAGCAGCACTTGGATGTCAACTCTTCACTTTGTTTCTTCTTTCAACTTTTATCATCAGTATGGTTCAGATGCTGACTTTACCAGCAGAAATGCGTATGCCATGTGTTTAGTCCTGATAATGACTATCAATGTTTAATTATATTTTAAATTCATAATGAAAAGAATTTATTAATGAATTGTGATAAACATGCTGTGTGAAATCTGTAACAACTTGGTGCTAACAATGTTGTTGAATTTTGTGACGAAGTGACCAGATTGAAAATCAGTCATGCATGCCCTGAAAATTTGACTCTTTGCCAATACAGAAAAGTTTAGTTATTTTTGAACATTTGCAGAGTTCGTCCTCTGCTCTGGATTAGTTTCCTGAAGTTGGTCATGTCACTTGTCTTCTCTAGAACCACAGTTTTCTCTGCTTTAAGATTAATGTGAAATTAGCTTGTATGGTTTCCAAAGTGTCTTACAGGTGTTTTTGAGATGCTAGGGATTAAACACAGACCTTGTGAATGCTAGGCAAGTGCTAAATGACTGAACTATACCACTACCCTTAGACAACTGCTTATAAAAATTATATTACTTTCTTACTCATCAAAGTTTTACAAAGTAATATACAATGATTTTATATGCAAAGGACTGGACAATACAATGAAGCATGATAAAATTCTGGAATCCAAATTTTGATTTAAAAATTAAGGTCATTGATTTATTAATTTATGAATTTATACATTTTAATTCATGATATTCATACTGGCTTTTATCATTTCTCTAGATTTTAAAATATATACTGCTATATCAGTCTGAGGGTCGCT
The DNA here is from genome assembly GCA_007922755.1 of Pedetes capensis. Taxonomy (NCBI): domain Eukaryota; kingdom Metazoa; phylum Chordata; class Mammalia; order Rodentia; family Pedetidae; genus Pedetes; species Pedetes capensis. Next base: position 9,933 of record VMDO01033441.1, read on the forward strand.
ATGAGTTGGATACCGACTCGACGGCACCTAACAACAACAACATATCAGTCTGAGATGCTGTGTCAATCCACAAAATAGACTCTGGGTTTGATCTCCAGCATTACCAACATGGGAGAAGGACCTGGTAGCCTACTCTCAAAACAATCCCAACAAACAATCAGCCATTGAAAACCCTGTGAATAGTAGACAAGCACTGACACAATGCCTGGCATGGAACAGTGTCCTGGAGTATTTTTTTCTGTTATACACAGGTCACTACAAGTCAAACCTGACTTGAAGGCACCTAACAACAAGCAACAACATGACATTCATTTAATTTAAAAGCAATATTGGTCTACTTTTGCCACAAATTCATGGGTCTTTGCAAACACCCATTGTTCAGAAGTCATTGAAATCAAATTTTGCTAACTCATTATACATTTGAAGAATTCTTCTAAATATCTAAATATATCAAACATGTTCTCTCATGTACCTTTTTAATTTATATCAATTCATTATATGCCATATTTCACTGATGTAAAGATCTTCTAATGCATTCCTAATATGATTTCAAGAATTTAACTTCATTTTACCAGCAGACTTGAACCATACCCCAGGCCTTTCTTTTTTCTTTTTTTCTCTCTCCCTTCCTTCCTTCCTTCCTTCCTTCCTTCCTTCCTTCCTTCCTTCCTTCCTCTCTCTCTCTCTCTTTTTTTTTCTTTCTTTCTTTCTTTCTTTCTTTCTTTTTCTTTCCTTTCTTTCCTTTCCTTTCTTTTCTTCCTTCCTTCCTTCCTTCCTTCCTTCCTTCCTTCCTTCCATCCTTCCTTCCTTTTTCTTTCCTCCTTTTGAAACAAGGTATCACTAAGTTAGGCAGTCTACCTCCTGCCTCAAACTTCTGAGTTATTGTTATCAGAGGACTGTGCCACACAGCACCCAGCTTGAATGATACATTTTTAGCACAGGAATATTTGAAATTCTCATGACCTCTTGATTTTCATATCAAAGTGTTGTCCTCCTTCTTTAATTCTTTATTATTCATCCTATTTTCTTTATCATTTTTCTCATTTAAGGATGTGTGTTTTTTCATTGTTGTATGTAGTATTCATTATGAAAAGTTGTTTCAAAGTGTTGTTCAAATCTTCTCTATCCTTGCCCACTTTGCTTCTACTTTTTCAATTAATTTGAGAAGAGTGTTAAAATTTGATCCTTTTTGTACTGAGAATTTTTGTTATTGGGTGCATGCAGGTAAAGTATTTTTGTATTTTCTGGATCAATTGATCTTTTATAATATGAAACACACTTTTATTCTTTTAGTAATTTTTCTTATCCTGAAATATTTTCTTTGATATAGATCCATCAGCATCATTACATATAGTTGTGAGTAAATTTTTTTCTTGTAATTTTATTCAATTTGTCCGTATCTGTAGGTGTTGATTGTGAGTTTTGGGGGAGATAGTGAGGAAAACACATAGAGTCATCACATTTCATGATATGTGTTTTAATTGGAGTTTTAATCCATTTGCATTCATTCAAATTATTGATATATTTGGACTTATACTCACTTCTTAATATTTTGTTTTTTCATTTTTTATCTCTTGCCTTGGTAAGTGGAATCAAATATCACTCATTTAATTTATCTCTGAGTTTTTATAAAATTCTTTGTAATTTTTATAAGATCCCTTTAAGAATTTAGTATGCCTCTGTAAATTATTTAGTCTGTCATCTAAAGAATTCTATTACTTTATGATTTTTAAGAATTTTATGAAAATGTATCACTTATTATTGCATTTCAACAATTTGTGAGCATATTTTTTATATTATGTAGTTCTACAAATGCTATAAAATGCATATTTACATTATAGGCTTTTTAATAAACATAATAGTGCTTAAAGAGATGTAATTACATAGAGAGATCAGAGCTTCTCAATCTGAACATTGTTGACATTTTGGGGTAGATGCTTTATTGTTTTGGGGGATATACATATTATAAAATGTTTTAAAAGGTCCCTGGCATCTTCTGGGTGCCAGTGATATCTATATCCAGCTCTGCTCCAGTCATGATAGTAAAAATGTTTCCAGATATTCCCAAATATCCACTAATGGAAGAGAAACAAAATAGCTCCCATCCTTGAATAGGAACCACTGACACAGTAAATAGGTCATTTATGTTTATTAATAGATTTACTCTCTCTGATGTTCTTTTCCCTGGATTTTTTGTGATATCATTTCTATAAATCTATAGAGCTTTAATAAAATAATTCTCATGCTTATTTACTAAGGATGACTTCTTTCAGATTTGTCTCTTTGAAAATCTCTTTCTCTTTGCTTTTCTAAAGATTAGCCATTCATATTTGCCACTAGCAAAATATGGACATGAAAATATAAAGACATATCACATTCCTTACCAACAATAGAACAGTACTATGTTACAAACTGGAATGTGTAAATACAATGTGTATTGCTTACAACAGTGGGAAGATCTCAAAATAATGCATGAGAAAATTGCTGGTTTATCAGGATGCATATGAAATGTGCTTTAGCAGAGACTATTTGCTTTAGAATTGGGATGTAGGAATGACAAAATGGGAGATGATAAAAACTAATGTTGTCTATACCTTTATTATCTCACCTTATTTTTTTAAAAAATTTCCTCTATGTAGTTGCTATGGGGCAGGAATTTAACTTTCTAGTGCTATTTTCAGGAGGCATCAAGCTGTATGAATAACCATACCAGCATTGGATTTGAGTGCATGTTTTATACATGATACCTTGAAGATGAATACAACTTCACCCCATATTGCCAAAGTAAAGCTAATTGTTAATATGACTCCATTACCAACTGACAAGTACATTCCTGTAATTTTTACCTCTTAAAAACTTATTATAATCACACTAGTGTAGCAATGTTATTGCCTACTCAATGGGAGAAAATATTGCTGAACTGTAGTATCCCATTGAGAGAAGAAGATATGGATTAAAATAATTAGCATATGAAACAGATAGAACCTGATAGAAAAAAGGAAGAGAATACATGAAGGGATCATGATTCCAGGGGAAAATAGTAGCTGTTCCTCTGTAAAAGTGTTTGTTGTTGTTGTTGTTGTTAGGTGCCATCAAGTCGGTATCTGACTCATAGCGACCCTCATAGGGTTTTCAATGGCTGACTGTTTCGGGATTGCCTTGGGAGTGGATTGCCAGGTCCTTCTCCCATTTTTGTGGTGCTGGGAATCGAACTCGGGACCTCAGAGACTGCAGCACAGCGCTCTACCAACTGAGCTAAATCCCAGCCCCGATTGTTGTTGTTAGGTGCCGTCAAGTCGGTATCCGACTCAGCGACCCTCATAGGGTTTTCAATGGCTGACTGTTTCGGGATTGCCTTGGGAGTAGGATTGCTAGGCCCTTCTCCCATTTTTGCGGTGCTGGGAATTGAACTCGGGACCTCAGAGACTGCAACGCAGTGCTCTACCAACTGAGCTAAATCCCAGCCCAAAAGTGTCTAGACAAAATAATATTCTAAGGTTTCTGTCTCACCCGTAACACCAACAATCAGGTTGTGGGAAATCACCTGGCCTATATTTTCTGAGGAAAGAAAATTATATGCTTGCTGATTTTAGACTTTGCCTAAAGAATACATCTGGATAATCTGGGGAATAACTGAAGCAGAATCTTATCACTTACTTGGCAATCAACCAACTGGAGCTATCATTGGTTCATATTCTTTAATTATTACATTTTATAACATTGTAATTTATAATAATAAGTTATATATATATATATATATATATATATATATATATATATATATATATATATAACTTATACTCAATTTCCTGACCCACAGCTCCTGAATATCTTATAATTTCTTGGGTGATAGGAGGATCTTCTGTTTTAACAAGGCCACTCTTGGTAGGGTCCTAGATAGTCAAGATGATGGCTGTTTGTCAGGGGAGCCAAACAGGTGGCTAAAAGATTAGAACTTTCAGCCCTGTGTCCTGACCTCAAAGGAGGAGAGGATAGCTAACAGTGGATCACCAATCACCAATGTTTATTCAATCATGCTGCGGCTTCCATTAAAACCCAAAGGACTAGTGTAGTAGAACTTCCAGCCTGTGGAACACGTGGGTTTCTGGAAGGTGTTACACCTTAAGAGTGCATGAAAGCTCTGAGTCCCTTCCCCTATACCTTTCTCCATATATCTCATCCACCTGGTTGTTCCTCTGAATACTTTGTAATGTCTTTTATAATAGATGATTGTTGTTGTTAGGTGTCAACAAGTTCATGTCCAACTCATAGTGACCATATGTATAGCAGACAAGAGAATGTTGTTAATGCTTCTCTGCTATTCATAGAGTTTTCAGTGGCATATTGTTTGGGGGGAGTGGATTACCGGGTCCTTCTCCCAAGTCTACAGGACCTGGGTGTTCCCAGGTGATCCCCCATCCAAGTACTAACCAGGCCCCAATCCTGCTTGGCTTCTGAGATCTGACGGGATCTGAAGCCACAGTGGTATGGCCACAGGCAATAGATGAATAAGTATAATTAAAGAGTTTCCCAGAGTTCTGTAAGCTCTTTTAACAAGTTAATCAAACACAAGTTCAGGGTCAGAGAATCCCCAATGGGTATCCAGGTCAGAATCTGGGACTTGTGACTGGTGTCTGAAGTGGAGGAAGTCTTATAGGATGCCCTTTAATCTATGAGATATTACTCTAATTCCAGGTGGATAGGATCAGAATAGAATTAACTTGTAGCACACTCAGATGTCCATTGGAACTTGGTTAATGTGTAAGAAAAATAAAACACATGTCCGGTGTCAGATGTTAAGGATTTTGTTGAATGATGTGTGAGCATAGGAAAAAATATTGTTTCATCCTATATCAAACACCTTTCAGTCTCACTTGACAGATGCTGCTGAAAAGATGGAAGTGTATATATCATTTACAGTGTTACAGTGCATGCTCCAAGTCTCTGGGTTTGATCCCCAGCACCAAAATAAATAAATAAATAAATAAATAAATAAATAAATAAATAAATAAATTAGAAAAATAAAAAGGGAGAAGAACCTGGCAGCCTACTCCTGAAACAATTAGCTATTGACAATTCCATGAACAGCAAAGAAGCACTGACATAATGCCATAGTGCCGGGCATGGCACAGTATAGGGGAGTGTTTGTTCTGTTGTTCATAGAGTCACTATGAGTCAGATCCAACTCTATATCACCTAACAACAACAAATGCTAATACAGTCATCTAAGTATAATAGGAAGCATATTATTGTCACCTACTGGTATATTAGACATTGGTGTTTTGATAATGAGAAATGTGAATGTGGGTACAATGACTCTTAGACAATGCCATAGAAATACGAATAGGCTCAAGTAAATTGAGTAGGGTGCTGAGGGGTCATCTGTCTCTTGGGGTTGGAAAGGTCTACTTCTTTGAAACCTTAAGGTTGGCAAAACTTTGCTGTAGCTAATGGTAAAATACATTAGTAGACAATTTCTTGGGACAAACAATACTTTGGGGAATAAGCAATGTATGCCAATTTTACCCAGGTTATAAACACAAGTGGTGCCCTAACATATGGCAATGATATCTATATTGACATAATCAGCAGTAATATACCAGAATGCACATAACTTGGGTCTACGGTTGATATTATTAAATTCAGTTATCTAAGTGACCTAGGGTGTTCTTAATCATGCAAATTAGAACATTAACAAATGCCTTTTGTTGAAGGATATGGACCACTTCCCCCAAGACAGTATATACTGGTATCAATGTGGATATACATTTTGCTATTGTTATTTTATTTACAGAGTTTCATTGTTGTTTTTGGTTTATTATCTGTGTGTGTATATGTGTGTGTGTGTGTTTTCCTGAAATCCTCTAATGTAAACCAATCAGCAACAATAAAGAATAATTAATTTCTTCAAGAATACATTAACTTCATTCTTAAAATGCTCAGTACTTACTAACACATACTTAAAAACATTCAATTTATAAAATAGTAACTATAAGAAACAATTGACATTTACATTCTTGTCCCCAAATACTAGAATTAGAATGCAAGGGAATGGCAGTTCGATCATGGAGATTACCTTTAAACAGAAAAATAAGTAGAAAGGGCAAAAGGTGGCTCTTATGAGCTGTCAGCTCTATTCTATTGGTGGAATGGGAAAATGCCTTGGTGATTTCAGAATACTGAAGTTATGTCCCTAGTTACTCATAGCACTGAACTGGAGGAAACTGCCTTGGGCTAACTGCCATGTGCTGTGTTCAGGCTAATAGAGTTTTATACTAAGTGCCTTATGAAGCTTGTTTAAGTAATGAATTTTGCTTTAGGCAATGAGAAATCCTAAGATACTTTTACCTAAATAAGAAAAAGGGTAAGGAAGGGATGGGGAAAGAAACAAAAAAGGATTGTAAAATCCAAAAGAAAAGAAGTCAAATCTTAGATAAGTTGAAGCAAATTGAAATGTTCCTTTGGTTTCTCCTATCAATTATGTTGCTATTGTTGTTGTTAGACTTTATGCATGATATGCCCATAGTTTATGCATTTTATTATCTCAATACCATCTGTTGCATAACTTTCCTAGGGAGATGTTGAAGAGAGAGATCACAGACAGACTAAAGAAATAGCTTCTGTCAAGTTTCACTTCTCAAACCTATGTGTCTATTAGGGTTACTTACAGGAACAATGGTGTCACATTGGCAGCTGTATCACTGAGAAGTCCCGCAGAAGGGCCTCCCCAAGAAGTCCCTCCAAGGAGCCTCACCCATAGTGCTTTGTTTGCCTGTTATATTGGTGAGAAGAATGTCAAGAGGGAGGGGTTTATGAGGATTTTTGTGGCCTCTCCCCCTCCATGAAGGAATGCCAATAGGTGCTACACTATTGAAGGCCCAACTATTAGCTGTGTAATCAAGTTGATTTTCTTGTCATGACCATGAGTCAAGGTCTTCTGGAGGTCATCACAACTGTTTCCTTTAATACAGTGATAGTCATATCCAGCCCAGAGGAAACAGCCACCCTCTACCTTGTGATGCTGTATTAGTTACTTTTGCATCACTGCAACCACAATACCTGCCATAAAAATCTTAAAGGAAAAGTGGTTTATTTTGACTCATGGTTTCAAGGGGTTGAGTCCACTGTTGCTCAGCTCCATGTGCTTGCTCAGCACATAATGGCAGTAGGAGGTGATGGCGATAAAGAATGTTCTTCAGTTATTGTTAGACAGGAAACAGAGAGAGGAGGGAGACAGAAAGGGGGCAGTGCAAGATATAAAAGGAAGGCCATGCCCCCTGTGACCTACTTCCTTACAAGATCTCACCTCCTACTTTTTACTACTTCCCCATAACGTAATCATATTATTAATCCATTAAGGGATTCATCATTGATGGAGTCAAAGCCTTCATGACCTAATCATCTCTAAAAATGTCCTCATAAACACACTCAGAGGTATGGTTTACTAATCTCCTATGGATCTCTTAATCCAATCAAGCTCATGCTCAAAACAAACCATAACATATGCCACTTCTTTTATAATTATGTTCCATTCAAAAATTATTTTCCTCTCATTAAGTTACTAACAATTTCATCAAAAATATTTTCCAAATGATTTTAGACACTCAATACTCAAGCAAGCACTTAACAATCAGATACTTTTCAAAGTGAATATTCTAAATATTTATAAAAGCTTTATAAATATATAAGCTTTAAAATTTTTTGGATATACAATTTTAAGTTTTAAGTATTTCCCTTAATGTACCTTATTAAGATATTTTTAGCTAATTTCTTATTAATTATGGTTTCTATGTTCACCCTATCTCTTCAATTTATATGCTGAGCAAATAATCCAAGAAGCTGGACTTTATGAGGAAGAACGTGGCATCAAGATTGGAGGAAGACTCATTAACAACCTGCGTTATGCAGATGACACCACTCTGCTTGCTGAAAGTGAAGAGGATTTAAAACATTTACTGATGAAGATCAAAGATCATAGCCTTCAATATGGGTTACGACTAAACATCAACAAAACAAAAATCCTTAC